>CAMPDV010002573.1:0-62007 GCA_946699065.1 Loxodes magnus | reverse complement strand
AAATTTATATTTTAAATAAAATTTGTATTCTTTATAAAAGATTAACTAGAAATTTAATCTTTTAATTAAAAAAAATTTACTGCTATAAAAATTAATATTTTCTCATTGAGGTTTAATAATAAAATTAATATTAATATTAAAGTAAATTTCTTTTTTATTTCCTAATCTGTTTTTAATAAACTTAAATAATTTTTAAATAATGAATTTTATTTATTTTTTGTTGTACTATAAATTATTTTTAATATAAATATTTATAAAAATTTAAATAAACAAATGATTATTATTTCTAAATCCTAAATAAATATAAATTTTAGTAGTTCTTATTTTTGTGTTCTGCTATATTATTTTTTTGAAAGTTGTAAATTTAATTAAATTTATAAATGGTTTAGACTTCAATTAAAGTTACATTGTTTAAGACTCAAAAGGCTAAAAAATTAGAAGAATAAGTTTAGATTTGTTTGGAATTATTTGCAAGGGATTTATATAAGGGAGTATAGAGTTTACGATAAAAAGTTGCATAATCAAAATATAAATTAATTAGCAATACAGTATTTGGAGTATAGAGATAGTGTTGACTTATTTAATAAGGCATTCGAATATAATAATGTTGTATGGATATTGTTAATCTTTCCTATATTAGTAATGGAATTATTGTCTTAAAGTTTACTACATTTATTACATATTACTAAGGAAAAATCTTGGAAATTACGTTAATAAATAAGTGTGTAAATAATATTAAGTTATTATATGCATTAGAAAAATATTTCTGGGATATGAAGAGTAAAAACACTTTGTTGGATTCCGAATTGAGAGTTAAGATTACTGATTTCGGATTATCAAGATAAGTACCAAATACAAATTTATAGAATTAAACAGACAATCTTATAATATCTGTCACCTTGCTTCGGAATTAATTATTTCAAGAACAAAATACAACAAATAATTGAACATATTTTCTTTGAATGTTGTATTTTGGAAGAAGTAACTCGAAGAGTGCAATTATAAGAAGCAGAGAGCTATTCAATAGGATATTATAATTAATTACCGATGAAATAAAAAAAGTAAAAGCTTCGAATAATTAATAAAATTAAAACTTAGCAGTAAATAATTTAAACTATAACTAAAAAATTAATTTTAAGTATTAGTTTTTTCCTAAAATTAGTTTACTAAAAATAGATTATAAAATATTTACTATTAAGTATATTTTATTTAATATTAAAGCTTTTTTATATAAATAAATATTAGTAACTTTTTCATTGATTATTGTATAGAATATTATTCTATTTAATTTATATAAAAATCGCTTATTTCAAAATAAATAAATTATATATCTATTTAAACTAATTTTAAAACAGTTTTGCTTATAGCAAAAATTAAAAATCACAATGATAATTAATTTTATTTAATTTTGCTAATATGAAAATTATAGTGAAAATATAAAGAAAATAAGAGTTAAAATATTATTTCTATATTTAGATTAATTAAAAGGATTAAATTTAAAATTATGTTTTAATGATAATTCATTTATAAGTATAATTAGTAAATTAATTATTTAAATACTTTATTTCAATTAAATTAAGTCTGATAAATCGTTTTCAATTCATAATATGAGTTACTTTAATTGAGCAATTATTAAAGTAAGTTATTAAATTAATATGGAAACTAAAGAAATACAATTTATTAAATGTATTTATTTACGAAAATTTTTAAGATAACGAAATGACTCCTTAGGTAGAATTCTGATTCTTCTTTCTAAATATGAAATCTTATCTAACTTATGTTTTTTAAACTTTCAAAAATAATAAAATAAGACTAAACTAAAGCTAATTCTTTATATTCAGATCAAATTATGTAGGTACATTGGAGTTCTGTATGATCTTTTGTCTTTTCCTCCAAAAAAACTTTATCGTATCGGGAAGTTATGATACTACAATAAAGATATGAGATTTTGCAACTGGTTAGTTAAAGAATATTCTATAGGAGCATTCGTTATCTGTAGTCTTTTCCCCTCACTCAAATTATCTTGTATCAGGAGTGATCATAAAACGATAAAGAAATGGGACTTTACAACTTTTTAGTAAAGAGTACTTTATATGGACACACGAATTCTGTATGATCTGTAACGATATCAAGTAATCAGAAATGAATCGTATCGGGAAGTCTAGATGAGACTACAAAGATATGGGACTTAAAAATGGTTATTTAAAGAATACTATGTAGGGACATATAAATTATGTAAACTATGTAGCAGTATTGAGTGACCAGAATTTCATTTTTATCGGGAAGTTATGATACTACAATAAAGATATGGGAAGTTACAACTGGTTATTTAAAGAATAATTTGTAGGGACGTATGAATCTTATACTATCTGTAGCAATATCAAGTGACCAGAAATGAATTGTATTGGGAATTGATGATAAGGCCGTAAAAAAATGGAACTTTTCAACTGTTTAGTTAAAAGCCAAAGAAGATAGAGAAATAATGAACTAACGATCTTCTAAAAGCATTTAGTAAGCAAGAAGACTCTTAAATTCAAGAAAAAGAAACAATATGTATATGAATTTTGAAATTTTTTCTTAATTTGTAAATAACTGAGAAGATAATGTTTTTAATAAGCATACTAATATTGAGGAAGAAGAGTTGAAGAACTTTAACATAAAAATCTATAAAATTTTTTAAAATTTTGATTTTGTGAAATAACATAAAGCTTCTTATTAGTAAGAATTTATTTTAAAAGCTTACAAGAATGTAAATAAGCTATCAGGAAATTGGCAAATAATAAAGAATCAGAAGCAGATGGTATCAAAGCCGAAATCATCAAATATGTTATAATGAATTTTATGAAGTACTTTAAAAAGTTTATGAATAATATATTAAGAAAATATACAATTTCAAATTAACTCAAATAAGTTAGAATCCTTCCAATTTATAAAAGAGGATCAAAGAGTAATCGAAAGAATTGAAGACCAATTGCGCTTATAAGCATTATTCTCAATATATATGATAAAATAATCACTTAAAGAAGTTATGGATAAATTTATGAGCGTAAGATCATATTCCCTTCATAGCAAGGATTTTTAAAGAAGTGATAAAAATTACACCAAGTTTGAGCTTTATAAACAATTATTGACTTACACAGAAGATGAGGAGGAGGAAAACATCCTTTTGCTACACTTATAGATGTAGAAAAAATGTTCTATTTCATTAGCAAAAATTTTCTATTTAGATATTTACGTAGAATTAAATTCCCTCTTGCTCTAATAAAATGTCTCAAATCATTTTATTCTCATCTAAACGTTAGATTTCTTTTAAACGGAACATTATCGAAAAACTTGAATTACATCAATGGGTTTTAGAAGGAAGTTTTGTCGTTTAAATTGCAATAGATATTTGGAAACTTTAAAAAATACTTTGTTTTAAAATTAGTGGCCTTTTATTTGTTTCCAAAGTTTGGATAGATGATTTGTTATTACTGTCTGATGAAGATAGTATGAACCTATTAATTTAGGCTACATGTGAAGCATTTGGTTGAGTTAAATTGACTATAAATGCTTAAAAATGTCAATATATCTGCTTTAGGAGTAAGAACTAAAAGCATGAAAATTTTAGACTTCAATATAAAATTAAATAATTAGTAAATTTGAATATCAAAAAAAGTTGCCTATCTAGGATATGCTATTAATGAAAATGAAAACTATAAAGATCATTGCTAAAAAGTTTCGATGAAATACAAAAAATAAATAACAGGATCTATTTAAAAATTATCTAAATACCAAATTATTACTCCTTAGAACTTTAGATAAACTTTTCTAACGTTTATACTACTGAAGCTAGAGTAGGGGATAGAAATTATTTCTTGGCTTATTCTTTAGGGTGTAAAAGAATAAGACATGATATAATCACTAGCTAAAAAAAAGTAGCAAGATGTGCTTTACAAAGTCCTAATTCTACTTTAATGAATCTTGCTTTATTGAATTGAATTTGTTACCTTTTGAATATAATATTGAAATGAGGTATTTCAAATTCTATTTAAAGCTTTATAATTAATCTTAAATGGATCCCAACTTTGATGTATCATTTCTTTTTAACAATAAAAAACAGTAACTTAAATATTTCAATAATTTAATATAAATAGCTTAACATTTTCAAATTTACCTTAAAGATACTAGTAGCAGCAAATAATATCTAAACAAAATTTGAAATAAAATAGAATAAACATTTTATTAAGATGAAATAGGAAGGATGAGTGCAATGCCTACTATACGCATTTATTTTGAAGATTATGATAATAGTATTGATTAACAGAAATTTCCAACTTATACTTACACAATATTAAGCAAGACAATGATTCGAGAAATAGTACCAATTTACAAATTAAGGACCTTTAGTTACAATTTTTAGTATGATTTGAAATAAAGAAACTATAAATAAAACAATCGAAATTTGCTTTTGTGGAGAATAAGATACCTATTAGAATATTTCTTAATGTGAAGCTCTACAATATTTAATAGAATAATTTAAAGATTTTAGAAATTAGGATTTACTAAAACTTTTAATTTGCAACCAAAACTACATTAATCTTAACTTCCCTACTCTAAGATAACTTTAATAAATTGACTAAAAAATTAAATATTTTCATTTAAAGTTGCATCTCAGAAGAAATTAAATTTTAGATTAAAATGATTAACAAATAGAAGAGTTATTTGAACATTTTGGTTAGTGAACAAGCGAAGAAGAAAATGATTAAAGAAAATTGAATCAAGATTATTTAGATGGAAGTTGCAAAACCTTTTTTATTACCTATTTGAAATATGGTAAAAACATATTAAATTCTAATTAATTAATAAATCTTGCTAGCGATATGAAAGTAAAATATTTTAATTCTCTATGCCAAAGTTTAACCTTACTAATAAATATATGGAATATATTTAAAGTATTTGCTTAGTTAAATGAATTATAAATAAGTTTACTATTACTATTAATTAGTAATTAATAGTAATCTTTTACTTAAATAGTAATAAGTTTAATATCTTTAGTTTATTTAAGGAAAACTAGTTTTTATAATGTTTAAATCATAATTTAATATAAAATTTCTAGAAAAAACGCCGACTAAGGGACTTGAACCCTTGACCACCAGCTTAAAAGGCTGGCGCTCTACCGACTGAGCTAAACCGGCTTATAAACTATTTTTCTGAATGCATTAAATAATCTCTCTTATATAATAAAGCTATAAATGCTAATAACAATATCTATTTTTCTATTATTTAAATAATAATTTAAAATGCTACAACACTCTCTAATATTAATTATCACTTTACTATTTTATATACATAACAATCGCTTAACTACCACCTTTGTAAATAACTTACTTCTATAATAATTAGATAAACTGAAATAGTAAAGCTTAATATAGATACCTAATTTAAAAAGGAATATATATAGAATATTTAATTTTATAATATTAAGTACCAAATTACAATTAATCTATTAAGCATTATATATTTGAATGTAAGAAATAATATTAAATTAATTATTTTAAATAATTTCCTTATTGTATATTTAATTCCATACACTCTTAAGAAAATCTTTTTTATTTTTAAATTTATTAATATAAAAATAAAGGGAACCTAAGAAAGAAGCTGCACCCGTTAAAGGAACACTAGCCAAGAAGAAGTGATTTCATAAATAAACATGAACATTTAATCTTCTTAATTTTCATTAAAAAGTTAAATTAATAAAATGAAGGTAATCTATTTAGTTGGGTTTTAAAATTAGTATTAGCTTTATTATACTAAAGGTAAAATATAAATGTGAAATGAATTGTATGAATCTTCTATAAAAATTATTAAAGATAGTTATGTTTACAAAGAAGTTCTACTTTTTAAACTAATAAAAATTATTATAGGTTTCTTAGATAATTTATTGCAAATTGCATTTAATTTATTTTAGTAGTTATCTATTTATAAAATTCATATTTATGAAGAAAATTAGTTTAAAATGATTTTAATTGAAGAACTTTTTAGTAATGTTGTCAATTTAAAAATTTTAAGTTTATTAATGTTTTACCAATTAAGAGAAATTTACTATCAAATAAAAGAGTTTATATTATCCTGCAATTATAATAATTGAAAGATGGTGGGAGCTTAGAATGACCTTCGTGACAACGCTTTCTGGTTTTATGGGTAGGAACAAGTTCCTTTCCTGTCGTTGAGAAAGTCCCTGGTCAGAGTCATTTTCTGAAGGGAACGCTATCTTTGAGATTATCCGCTCTTGGTAGGGGCTTGAAGCCTGGGTGCTCATAGCGATAGAGCTCCCTAACAGCTGTGCCTGGAGCACAACAGGATATCCCCGTTATTCCATAAAAAGAGAGCGTCGGGTCGAGCAATCGGAAAGGAGTTTCCGGTCCAAAAAACTTTTTTAGTTGAAATTAATTAATTATCCTGCAATTATTTAAAAACTTATAGTATTTAATTCTAATTTTCTAGCTATGGGATTAGCTAAATCCTATTTAATATTTTTGAACTGATTATTTATCTTTTTATGTTATTTTCTTCCAGTCAATTATTCTTGTTAATCTTAGTTGTTTTGCTTTTCATTTTTTATATAAAAGCAGCAAGCTTTCTTTTTATATTTTAGAAAACAAAAAAGAATGAAATGCTTAATATTTTAATTGAAGTAATCGCAATTTTATAAATGAAGCTTTATTCATAATTTTCTAATTTTTTCACTATTTAACTTAACTATTTTAGTTTAATAATAATCAGATAAAATTGAGTCATGAGCAAGAATTAATAAATTTATTTAAGTTATAGAAACAAAGACAGTATTTTAATTTATTTTAATAAAGGTAAAAATTAAGAGAAAATAACTTAACAAATAAATATTCTTATTATAGTTTACTATTAAAGAAGTGCTTAACTACTTTTTATTCAATTCTATCTTCAAGCCTCTAGATATTTATATTGATTATTATTCTATTAAGATTTTTATTAACCAGTTTCTACTTCAATTAAAAGGATTTTTAATCATTTAACTAAAACTAAAATTAAATTTTTTTTAGGACTTACTAAAGAAATTACCTTATAGTAGAAAAATCCTTAAAACTTAGTTTATTAGAATTCATTGAATATCAAAATAAAGAGAAACAGCAAAGTGTATTAAAGTTAATAAAGTTATCTTTTTATTCTTTTTTAATCTAATTTTATCTTAAGTTCATTTATCAAGTTATTTGATTAAATATTTATTATTTTAGTTAAAGCTTTAATTTTCACTTCTGACTTCTACTTAAGAGTTAAATCATTTAATGATTGATAGTTTTTTTTAATCTAGCATACTAGAATAAAGTTTTAGGAATAAAGCAAATTACCTTTAAAACCAAGCTGGTTGAAAGAAATATTTAAGTTAGAAAGCATTTGTAGTAATATGATTTTTTAATTCTGAGTATCATTTCTTAAAGTCAAGTTATGAGATAATTATATTACCGAAAACATTTTTTAGCTTTACTAAAAAGAATAAATAACTATATTCTAATTTTTCATATAAAACAGTCTTTTAAAAGTTAAATGTTTGATAAACTAAAAGAGCATAATAATTAGATATTTGAATTTAACATTCTCAATTAAAATTAAAATATTATCTAAAAGCATTAGATGGATTTACTTAATTAAATCTATTAGATTTATGTAAAAAATAAATTATTATAAGTGATATCTTTTTGATAAGTTAATCTTTATTTGAGTATTAAAAGAAAATTAATAAAACCTCAAATTTAATTATATCTAAATGAAAGACGATTAAAGCTTTATTAGCCAAATTAAATATTTATAAATTTAACTTTGAGTTAGAATAAATAAAATTTTATTTTTAGATATTGATGCTTATTTAAACATTTTATTGTTTTTCTTGTAGTTACTATTAAATTTTATCTAATAATTCAATTTTTATTAATTTTATCCTTTTTCTGAAAATTTTAGTTTTATCCAGTGCTATTTATTTGGAATAACCTTTGTTCCTTGGTTTTCTAATTCTGTTTCTTTTTATTATTTCTTTATTTTATTTTATTTTATTTTTAGAAACTTGGTGGCATGATTTCATTTCGAATGGTTTTTACTCTGAAAGCGAGGCTTTGCTTATATATTCTTAAATGAATCGAATAGTTTTGAGTTTAATGTTAGAAGTGATTTTCAAAATAATATTCTCTGATTTTATTCTTTACTCTGTGATATTGATTACATTTTTCATTAATGATATAATCTTTTGAATTTAATTTTCTTGGTCCAATTTTTAAGTTGATCAATTGATACTTTAATTTCGAATCTTCACTTATACTTTATTAAAATTCGCTTAACTTTAAGAGATCAGATATCAATAAAATTTAGACATGCTTTATTCTGCAAATATCATTTTTAAATTAAGAAATTATCATTTTCTCTCAACTTTTTTGAAATTATTGATTTATTCATTACTTTTTCTTTTCAAGTCTTCATCTTTTAGAATTTAATGAGTAACTTAGCAAGATCTAAGGATTTTAAGAAATTAGTTTCTTTTATAAAGTTAAAATTCCTAAATTTAATGAGCTTATTTTTTTAATCCGTATCTATCTACTATTTTGCGGTGTTAATTAAATATAAGCATTATCTATCTTTATTCTTAGATATATCAATTTTTTAATTTTAAAAACCTTCAGTATAATTTAAGAGTAAGCTATTCTATTAACATTTACAATTTTAGTTCCAGAAATTCTTCTCATTCTTTGAATTTTATTTATTTTGCAAAGGTTTTTAATTAGTTACTTAGTTTAATATATTTTATTCTAATTTTATATTAAAATCCTTTATTTGAAAAACCATTTAAGCTTTGTTAATTTTTTCTTCTTTCTATTTACATTTTTTTATTTTTATTATTATTAAAATTAATCTTTCTACTAACCTCAAAGAATTATTTTATTCTAAGTATATTTTATCTTCATCTACAAAAATCTTCTCAAATTATCTAAATAAAATTAATATTATTTACACTTTTGTTAATTTTATTTCAATTATTTTCTATTAGATTAGAACTTTAATTGATAAGCTTCTATTCATAAAATTTTATTAACTTTTGGAAAAACAAGATGAAGATTAAAGCCTAACTTTTAATTTCTTAGCATTAAATAAATTTTCCTTATCCTGAAATATCTTTAATACTATCCTGATTTTTATATTTGTTCACTCCTTCTAATAAGAATTGTCTTTAAATCTTTCCAATCTTTTATAAAACTCTCAAACATTATTCAATTTAACTTTCTTTTTTCCATCACTAAACAAGCTAGAATATATTAGCAGCTTTAGTCCCTTACTCTGTTAATTTCAGGTAATTTTTTTTAAATAAAAATAAGAAGAGAAACAACAATGCTCGAAGCATCTATATATATTAGAGAAAACTAAGCAAATTTTAATTTTGCACTACTTATTTCGCGTTAAAACTTTAAATTTTAGGAACTGAATCTTTAGCTATTTAAAAATTGGGAGATTAAATATAATCTGGAAGGTGATGAGTTCATGATATTTTAAGCTAAAGCTAAACTTTGAGTGTTGCTAATAAGAAAAATATGCTATCTTAGAAATAAAAAACAAAAGGATATTAAAAGTAGACTAAAATAAAATAATTAGATTACTTTGTATGCTTATTTAATATATTATAAGTTATTCGTTCATTTATTTAGCCTAAAGGATTTCTCTTACCTTTTAATAACTCATTGGTCTGCTCAAATTTTCTTGAGCTTGGTCTCATTTATGGTTTAAAATTAAAGCAATTTTCCAATAGTTAGTCTAAAACCTTCTTTCTTTATTTCTGTTGAAAATATATGAATTATTTTTTTGTTTTTCCATAATAAATCCTTTTTTCAATAAAAATTATTTAATAATTTAAAAAATGATAGATTAATATGATTTAAACGAAATTATAAGCTTATAATATATTTTAAATATTTGAATATATAAATAAAATATAATATATAGCAAAATATTT
This sequence comes from Loxodes magnus, assembly GCA_946699065.1. NCBI lineage: Eukaryota > Ciliophora > Karyorelictea > Loxodida > Loxodidae > Loxodes > Loxodes magnus. The sequence continues at coordinate 51,998 of CAMPDV010002573.1, read as the reverse complement.
TTACTGTTAATAAAAAGTGATAACTTAAGATTTTTTATAAAGGTAACAAAAAAGTAAATTAAAATTGAAGATATAAGAAATGATTTAAGTAATTATTATAACTTTATTAATTTAAAATACATTTCTTTTTAATTTAATTAGAATACTATAATATTATTATGTTTACAATTTACTATTTCATTACTTTTTTTGTTTAAAACTATAATTAAATTTTATAGTAGTAATGAAATTAGAGAAAGATATTTGGAATTAATTTTAAATTTGATTAATAAATAAAAATATAAAATTTGAAATAAAGATTAAAGATAATAATTAAATTATTACTTTAAAAATATAGCTTTAAAGTAATTAAATTAACTTTATTACTTTATTACTTTTAAATTAGATTAAAAAAATACTTTTATTAAAGTACGAGTAGCTCCTCAATGGTGCGCAGCCTTATTTTTTAAATTATTAAACTATTAAATATATTCTCATTTATGCTAAAAACATGAGAGGGATATGTCTTTAAAGTTGTAAAAAGCATACCTCCTCTTGGATATACTAGGGATTTCGCGTTCTTTCTTCTATCAAAATTACCTTCTTAATATTATAGTTTTTCCATTTTTCTTAATAGCTCTTCTGCTCTTCTTTATTTTAATATTTTAGTAATTTAATTACAAACAGGTCTTATAAAATAAAAAAATCCTATTTATCTTAAGCTAATTAAGAATTTTAAAAAGTTAATTATGTAATTAATTATAGTAAAATGATATCTAAGAAATAGTCCTCTCTTAGTTCATTTATTAAAAAAGAATAATATAACATGTAAAAATAAATTATTAGTAAACTTAAGAAAAATAATATCTGCAAGCTTACGCATAATCAGTGTAGCAATGAGATAATAATATACAAAAAGAATTAAAAAACAAAGATAAAAGATAGAAAAACTAGAAAGAAAGCTAGAAAAAATGATTAAATAACTAGACTGATAATTCAAATTCATAGAAGAAATTGAAACTGAATAAAAATAAGATGCAAATAAAATTAATTTCTATAGCAGAAAGATTTAGTAATATATATGTTAGAAAGAATCATAGTAGGAAATGGCGTCGAAAGAAAACTGAAATTGAAAGAATAAATAAGCAGAAAATATTAGGCGTACTTTTCTATTTTTGACCAACAAAGAAGGACTAATAAATATAAAGAAATTTTGTATCTAAAGAATATCAGAATGTAATAGTTGAAGAATAAATCATAGCGAAAATAAGAAACTTGGAAAGAAAAAGGCTGGTGAAAAAAAAAAGTCCTTCGCAAAGCTTGAGTTTGAAAGAGATCGATTCCGAATGAAAATTAACTGTGAAAATTTCTTCAAAGTAAAAACAATCTTTAACTTTTTCTATTTTAAATTGATAAAAATAAGATTATTCATCTTGTGTTCTTTAACTTTAACTATATATTTAATCTTTCCAAAGTAAGTTATTAAACGAGTGAACCTTATAATTCACATTTCTTTTACTCAAAATTAGTGCAGCATCTGAAAAATCAAAAAGATTTTCAAAAGCTGAATTACAATCACTCTCTGGATGCATTAAAAATTTAGTAAGCATATCAATGGTATTTTAATAGAATAAATCAAAAAATGGTAAAAATTTAGAAATCTACAATATAAAAATTTTAATTTACCCTATATTTACTCTAAAATTGAGAATAAATAAAAAGTAAAGATGAGTTATATAGAATCAGCCCACTTAGACTCGAGGGTTCGAGCCCCACGTTGTGCGTTTTTATTTAATAAAAAGATAATATCAGGATTTGAACTCGGGACTTTCGAGTAGAATATTCTAACCACTGAATCTTTTTAGTGCAAAATAATTTCATATGATTTAAAAAAAGAGCAAACTTAGTCATTTTAGTAGTTGCTATAAACTTATAAGTTCATATACTATTTAAAATGCTCTAAAAATAACATTTATTTAAGATTTTGGTCAAAAATAAATTTGCACATTTAATCTCAGAATATTTCCAGTCATACTTCCATATAGTTAAGCACATCTTTATGGCCCGTTTTCTCATAGAATGTAACGATGTGTGTAAATTAAGTTATAAAAACTGGTTCATACAATTTAGTGTGAATATACTTGTAAAAGAGTTATTAGTTTCTAGGTTCGAAAAAAACGTACCCTATATTTACTCTAAAATTGAGAATAAATAAAAAGTAAAGATGAGTTATATAGAATCAGCCCACTTAGACTCGAGGGTTCGAGCCCCACGTTGTGCGTTTTTATTTAATAAAAAGATAATATCAGGATTTGAACTCGGGACTTTCGAGTAGAATATTCTAACCACTGAATCTTTTTAGTGCAAAATAATTTCATATGATTTAAAAAAAGAGCAAACTTAGTCATTTTAGTAGTTGCTATAAACTTATAAGTTCATATACTATTTAAAATGCTCTAAAAATAACATTTATTTAAGATTTTGGTCAAAAATAAATTTGCACATTTAATCTCAGAATATTTCCAGTCATACTTCCATATAGTTAAGCACATCTTTATGGCCCGTTTTCTCATAGAATGTAACGATGTGTGTAAATTAAGTTATAAAAACTGGTTCATACAATTTAGTGTGAATATACTTGTAAAAGAGTTATTAGTTTCTAGGTTCGAAAAAAACGTACCCTATATTTACTCTAAAATTGAGAATAAATAAAAAGTAAAGATGAGTTATATAGAATCAGCCCACTTAGACTCGAGGGTTCGAGCCCCACGTTGTGCGTTTTTATTTAATAAAAAGATAATATCAGGATTTGAACTCGGGACTTTCGAGTAGAATATTCTAACCACTGAATCTTTTTAGTGCAAAATAATTTCATATGATTTAAAAAAAGAGCAAACTTAGTCATTTTAGTAGTTGCTATAAACTTATAAGTTCATATACTATTTAAAATGCTCTAAAAATAACATTTATTTAAGATTTTGGTCAAAAATAAATTTGCACATTTAATCTCAGAATATTTCCAGTCATACTTCCATATAGTTAAGCACATCTTTATGGCCCGTTTTCTCATAGAATGTAACGATGTGTGTAAATTAAGTTATAAAAACTGGTTCATACAATTTAGTGTGAATATACTTGTAAAAGAGTTATTAGTTTCTAGGTTCGAAAAAAACGTACCCTATATTTACTCTAAAATTGAGAATAAATAAAAAGTAAAGATGAGTTATATAGAATCAGCCCACTTAGACTCGAGGGTTCGAGCCCCACGTTGTGCGTTTTTATTTAATAAAAAGATAATATCAGGATTTGAACTCGGGACTTTCGAGTAGAATATTCTAACCACTGAATCTTTTTAGTGCAAAATAATTTCATATGATTTAAAAAAAGAGCAAACTTAGTCATTTTAGTAGTTGCTATAAACTTATAAGTTCATATACTATTTAAAATGCTCTAAAAATAACATTTATTTAAGATTTTGGTCAAAAATAAATTTGCACATTTAATCTCAGAATATTTCCAGTCATACTTCCATATAGTTAAGCACATCTTTATGGCCCGTTTTCTCATAGAATGTAACGATGTGTGTAAATTAAGTTATAAAAACTGGTTCATACAATTTAGTGTGAATATACTTGTAAAAGAGTTATTAGTTTCTAGGTTCGAAAAAAACGTACCCTATATTTACTCTAAAATTGAGAATAAATAAAAAGTAAAGATGAGTTATATAGAATCAGCCCACTTAGACTCGAGGGTTCGAGCCCCACGTTGTGCGTTTTTATTTAATAAAAAGATAATATCAGGATTTGAACTCGGGACTTTCGAGTAGAATATTCTAACCACTGAATCTTTTTAGTGCAAAATAATTTCATATGATTTAAAAAAAGAGCAAACTTAGTCATTTTAGTAGTTGCTATAAACTTATAAGTTCATATACTATTTAAAATGCTCTAAAAATAACATTTATTTAAGATTTTGGTCAAAAATAAATTTGCACATTTAATCTCAGAATATTTCCAGTCATACTTCCATATAGTTAAGCACATCTTTATGGCCCGTTTTCTCATAGAATGTAACGATGTGTGTAAATTAAGTTATAAAAACTGGTTCATACAATTTAGTGTGAATATACTTGTAAAAGAGTTATTAGTTTCTAGGTTCGAAAAAAACGTACCCTATATTTACTCTAAAATTGAGAATAAATAAAAAGTAAAGATGAGTTATATAGAATCAGCCCACTTAGACTCGAGGGTTCGAGCCCCACGTTGTGCGTTTTTATTTAATAAAAAGATAATATCAGGATTTGAACTCGGGACTTTCGAGTAGAATATTCTAACCACTGAATCTTTTTAGTGCAAAATAATTTCATATGATTTAAAAAAAGAGCAAACTTAGTCATTTTAGTAGTTGCTATAAACTTATAAGTTCATATACTATTTAAAATGCTCTAAAAATAACATTTATTTAAGATTTTGGTCAAAAATAAATTTGCACATTTAATCTCAGAATATTTCCAGTCATACTTCCATATAGTTAAACACATCTTTATGGCCCGTTTTCTCATAGAATGTAACGATGTGTGTAAATTAAGTTATAAAAACTGGTTCATACAATTTAGTGTGAATATACTTGTAAAAGAGTTATTAGTTTCTAGGTTCGAAAAAAACGTACCCTATATTTACTCTAAAATTGAGAATAAATAAAAAGTAAAGATGAGTTATATAGAATCAGCCCACTTAGACTCGAGGGTTCGAGCCCCACGTTGTGCGTTTTTATTTAATAAAAAGATAATATCAGGATTTGAACTCGGGACTTTCGAGTAGAATATTCTAACCACTGAATCTTTTTAGTGCAAAATAATTTCATATGATTTAAAAAAAGAGCAAACTTAGTCATTTTAGTAGTTGCTATAAACTTATAAGTTCATATACTATTTAAAATGCTCTAAAAATAACATTTATTTAAGATTTTGGTCAAAAATAAATTTGCACATTTAATCTCAGAATATTTCCAGTCATACTTCCATATAGTTAAGCACATCTTTATGGCCCGTTTTCTCATAGAATGTAACGATGTGTGTAAATTAAGTTATAAAAACTGGTTCATACAATTTAGTGTGAATATACTTGTAAAAGAGTTATTAGTTTCTAGGTTCGAAAAAAACGTACCCTATATTTACTCTAAAATTGAGAATAAATAAAAAGTAAAGATGAGTTATATAGAATCAGCCCACTTAGACTCGAGGGTTCGAGCCCCACGTTGTGCGTTTTTATTTAATAAAAAGATAATATCAGGATTTGAACTCGGGACTTTCGAGTAGAATATTCTAACCACTGAATCTTTTTAGTGCAAAATAATTTCATATGATTTAAAAAAAGAGCAAACTTAGTCATTTTAGTAGTTGCTATAAACTTATAAGTTCATATACTATTTAAAATGCTCTAAAAATAACATTTATTTAAGATTTTGGTCAAAAATAAATTTGCACATTTAATCTCAGAATATTTCCAGTCATACTTCCATATAGTTAAGCACATCTTTATGGCCCGTTTTCTCATAGAATGTAACGATGTGTGTAAATTAAGTTATAAAAACTGGTTCATACAATTTAGTGTGAATATACTTGTAAAAGAGTTATTAGTTTCTAGGTTCGAAAAAAACGTACCCTATATTTACTCTAAAATTGAGAATAAATAAAAAGTAAAGATGAGTTATATAGAATCAGCCCACTTAGACTCGAGGGTTCGAGCCCCACGTTGTGCGTTTTTATTTAATAAAAAGATAATATCAGGATTTGAACTCGGGACTTTCGAGTAGAATATTCTAACCACTGAATCTTTTTAGTGCAAAATAATTTCATATGATTTAAAAAAAGAGCAAACTTAGTCATTTTAGTAGTTGCTATAAACTTATAAGTTCATATACTATTTAAAATGCTCTAAAAATAACATTTATTTAAGATTTTGGTCAAAAATAAATTTGCACATTTAATCTCAGAATATTTCCAGTCATACTTCCATATAGTTAAGCACATCTTTATGGCCCGTTTTCTCATAGAATGTAACGATGTGTGTAAATTAAGTTATAAAAACTGGTTCATACAATTTAGTGTGAATATACTTGTAAAAGAGTTATTAGTTTCTAGGTTCGAAAAAAACGTACCCTATATTTACTCTAAAATTGAGAATAAATAAAAAGTAAAGATGAGTTATATAGAATCAGCCCACTTAGACTCGAGGGTTCGAGCCCCACGTTGTGCGTTTTTATTTAATAAAATGCTTAACTAGGAAAATTAAGAACTAAGAAATTTATTATCCCTTGGATAAGATAACTTAGAGATTAGAATTATTAATTAAGAAAGGGATCTCCAAGCATATTGGTACATTTAAACTGAACATAGATAAGAAACAGAAAGGCTTGGAAATATCGTATAAAAGCAAGAGTTGGAGTTATTAAGCAAAATAATATTAGCACAAACATAACTAATTGGTCAAATTAGATGGAATTAGAATAAAAAGAGGTTATAAATCGAAAACCAATCAGATAACTAAGGAAAAAATGCTAATACTGCAATAGTAAGTGACATTTGTACAAGAATTGCTAAAAATTTTAGAATTTCAAGAAAAAATTTTAGCGTAAAAGATAAGAAAAATACACGAGGCTCTATTGCAACTAGCATGGAGATATTTACGGAAGAAAAATAATGTGAAATACCTTTTGAAATAATAAGAACAAGAAATCAAATAAACTGAGAAGTCTTTAGTGAAGATAATTTCATTAGAAAGTCAAGAATGATGAGAAGTGTTGCTGATAAAACAACTTATTTTAACGGTGTCCAGATTGTCACTGTTGAACATTTTAATTTCATTATTATTATACCAAAAAGGTATATGATTAATAGAAAAAGAGAAGCTAGTATATAACAAAGAAAGTATAAAATCAATCCAAGAGTAAGTTCACTTTAAGTAATTGAGAAACTTACTTGTAAAAGAATTTTTAAAATATTAGATATCATTTTTTTAAATATAGTGTAATATTTTTATGTTTCATTTTTAAACATTATCAAATTTTCATTATTTATATAATTTTTAAATATAAAAGTGTATTATAAGTTTTCTAAACTTATCATAATTTTTTTAATTACAACATTTTTTTATATAAATGCAATTTAAAGTTTTTTAATATATTTTATTTATAAAACATAAGTGTATTTTGCAATTTTAAATATTAGATATTTTTATATATTTTTAATTGTAAAAATTTTTGATTAATTTTATTTGTTGTATCATAATTTTTTTAATATAGATTTATAATAAATTTTTTAAAATAAAAGTGTATAATATACTTTTTTAAATTTATAAATTTTCTTTTTTAAGTATTTTTTAATCTTTTTTTATTTGTATCATAAACATAATATTTTATACAAGTGTATTTCAAAATTTTTCAAATATATTAAATAATTTAAAACGTTTTTATTATAATTTTATAAAATTTAAATAATTATATTTATATAAGTTTTAAACTTAAATATAATTTATAAAAATTTTGAGAATATGTAAGCACTTCATAATATTTATGAATCCATAATATCTTATATAAAAAGAGTATCATAAGATTTTAATATAAATTTTTAATTATTTTTTAAAGCTTATCATAAGTTAGAGTAAAAGAATTTTTTTTTAATATTAGATATCATTTTTTTAAATATAGTGTAATATATTTTTTTCAAAAGTTTCTTTTCTTTCTTTTGTTCTTCTATTCATCAGCGTAAATTTTTTCTTTTTTTAACTATTATTTTTTTTATTTATAGATTTTTTTATTAATTTTATTTCTTTTTTTTACAGATTTGTGATTAAATGTTTTTTTGAATCATTTTTACTTTATTTTTATTACTTACCATTTTTTTTCTTTTACTAAAATTAATTGATAAATGTTTACAATTTTTTGATTGATTCTATTATAATTTTTATTGATCTGCTTCCTATATTTTTAATACATCCAGAATGTGATTTTAATAGAGCTTTAGAAAATCTTTTTGACTTTTCAGATGCTGCACTATTTTTAACTAAAAGAAATGAGAATTTTTAAGGTTCATTCTTTTATAAAACTTCTTTGAAAAGATTAAATATATAATTAAAGTTAAAGAAGCACAAGATGAATAATCTTATTTTTATCAATTTAAAATAAAAAAAGTTAAAGATGGTTTTACTTTGAAGAAATCATCACAGTTAATTTTCATTCGGAATCGATCTCTTCCAAACTCAAGCTTTGCGTAGGACTTTGTTTTTTCACCGGCCTTTTTCTTTCCCAAGTTTCTTATTTTCGCTATGATTTATTCTTCAACTATTATGGTCTGATATTCTTTAATTAAAAAATTTCTTTATATATATTAGTCCTTCTTTGTTGGTCAAAAATAGAAAAGTACGCCTAATATTTTCTGCTTATTTATTCTTTCAGTTTCAGTTTTCTTTCGACACCATTTCCTACTATGATTCTTTCTAACATATATATTACTAAATCTTTCTGCTATAGAAATTAATTTTATTTGCATCTTATTTTTATTCAGTTTCAATTTCATTTGGAATGCTTTATTAATAATCTTATGGTTTTTTATTACTGTTCTTTTACTCTTACCTTTCTAAAGTTATCTTATTTGATATTAAAATTAAAAAAATTTGAATTTAATCATTTAGGGAATCTCGTTAAATAAGTTTGCCTTCTATTCCAATTTAATTGATATATAAGATTAAATTTTATTGACTCATTCTTCTATGAATTTGAATTATCAGTCTAGTTATTTAATCATTTTTTCTAGCTTTCTTTCTAGTTTTTCTATCTTTTATCTTTGTTTTTTAATTCTTTTTGTATATTATTACTCAATTGCTACACTGATTATGCGTAAGCTTGCAGATATTATTTTTCTTAAGTTTACTAATAATTTATTTTTACATGTTATATTATTCTTTTTTAATAAATGAACTAAGAGAGGACTATTTCTTAGATATCATTTTACTATAATTAATTACATAATTAACTTTTTAAAATTCTTAATTAGCTTAAGATAAATAGGATTTTTTTATTTTATAAGACCTGTTTGTAATTAAATTACTAAAATATTAAAATAAAGAAGAGCAGAAGAGCTATTAAGAAAAATGGAAAAACTATAATATTAAGAAGGTAATTTTGATAGAAGAAAGAACGCGAAATCCCTAGTATATCCAAGAGGAGGTATGCTTTTTACAACTTTAAAGACATATCCCTCTCATGTTTTTAGCATAAATGAGAATATATTTAATAGTTTAATAATTTAAAAAATAAGGCTGCGCACCATTGAGGAGCTACTCGTACTTTAATAAAAGTATTTTTTTAATCTAATTTAAAAGTAATAAAGTAATAAAGTTAATTTAATTACTTTAAAGCTATATCTTTAAAGTAATAATTTAATTCTTATCTTTAATCTTTATTTCAAATTTTATATTTTTATTTATTAATCAAATTTAAAATTAATTCCAAATATCTTTCTCTAATTTCATTAATACTATAAAATTTAATTATAGTTTTAAACAAAAAAAGCAATGAAATAGTAAATTGTAAACATAATAATATTATAATAATTTTTAAAACCGCCATAGTTGTTCGAAGGTGAACAACAAGGTCATCTTCATCAGAGGTTGGGGAAGTTAAGTACCCATAATTGACTTTATGTCTTCCTCTGCTTTGGTTTGACCTCGAGACATAAGATTCTTAGACCTTCGACGTTGGCTTGACTTGGTTTCGTTTATTTTTAATACTGAAACTAAAAAGAAATAATATTGCGAGCTTCATCAGAGGTGGGGAATTTAAGTACCCATAATTGACACATGTCGTCCTCTGCTTTGGTGATGCAATGAGACACAATCCTGCCATGTCCTTGGACCTCCAGCAAGTATTAAAGATTACGAGTATTCTAAAATTATATCAGTATTGAACGTTTTTATCAGTACTGAATAATTATACCAGTATTGAACAAGGTTTATCAGTATCTGATAATTTTACCAGTAACAAACATTCTTGTCAGTATGAAACATTTTTTTAAAGAGCTGCGCACCAACGAGAGTGCTACGCGCTCTATAATCAAATTTATTTATTTATAGTATTCTAATTAAATAAAGAAAGAAATGTATTTTAAATTAATAAAGTTATAATAATTACTTAAATCATTTATTATATCTTCACTTTTAATTTACTTTTTTGTTACCTTTATAAAAAATCTTAAGTTATCACTTTTTATTAACAGTAAAAATATTTTGCTATATATTATATTATTATTTATATATTCAAATCTTTAAAATATATTATAAGCTTATAATTTCGTTTAAATCATATTAGTCTATCATCATTTTTTTAATTATTAAATAATTTTTATTGAAAAAAGGATTTATTATGGAAAAACTAAAAAATAATTCATATATTTTCAACAGAAATAAAGAAAGAAGGTTTTAGACTAACTATTGGAAAATTGCTTTAATTTTAAACCATAAATGAGACCAAGCTCAAGAAAATTTGAGCAGACCAATGAGTTATTAAAAGGTAAGAGAAATCCTTTAGGCTAAATAAATGAACGAATAGTTTATAATATATTAAATAAGCATACAAAGTAATCTAATTATTTTATTTTAGTCTACTTTTAATATCCTTTTGTTTTTTATTTCTAAGATAATATATTTTTCTTATTAGCAACACTCAAAGTTTAGCTTTAGCTTCAAATATCATGAACTCATCACTTTCCATATTATATTTAATCTCCCAATTTTTTAAATAGCTAAAGATTCAGTTCCTAAAATTTAAAGTTTTAACGCGAAATAAGTAGTGCAAAATTAAAATTTGCTTAGTTTTCTCTAATATATGCAGATGTTCCGAGCATTGTTGTTTCTCTTCTTATTTTTATTTAGAAAAAATTACCTGAAATTAACAGAGTAAGGGACTAAAGCTGCTAATATATTCTAGTTTGTTTAGTGATGGAAAAAAGAAAGCTAAATTGAATAATGTTTGAGAGTTTTATAAAAGATTGGAAAGATTTAAAGATAATTCTTATTAGAAGGAGTGAACAAATATAAAAAATCAGGATAGTACTAAAGATATTCCAGAATAAGGAAAATTTATTTAGTATTAAGAAATTAAAAGTTAGGCTACTTTAATCTTCATCTTGTTTTTCCAAAAGTTAATAAAATTTTATGAATAGAAGCTTATCAATTAAAGTTCTAATCTAATAGAAAATAATTGAAATAAAATTAACAAAAGTGTAAATAATATTAATTTTATTTAGATAATTTGAGAAGATTTTTGTAGATGAAGATAAAATATACTTAGAATAAAATAATTCTTTGAGGTTAGTAGAAAGATTAATTTTAATAATAATAAAAATAAAAAAATGTAAATAAAAAGAAGAAAAAATTAACAAAGCTTAAATGGTTTTTCAAATAAAGGATTTTAATATAAAATTAGAATAAAATATATTAAACTAAGTAACTAATTAAAAACCTTTGCAAAATAAATAAAATTCAAAGAATGAGAAGAATTTCTGGAACTAAAATTGTAAATGTTAATAGAATAGCTTACTCTTAAATTATACTGAAGGTTTTTAAAATTAAAAAATTGATATATCTAAGAATAAAGATAGATAATGCTTATATTTAATTAACACCGCAAAATAGTAGATAGATACGGATTAAAAAAATAAGCTCATTAAATTTAGGAATTTTAACTTTATAAAAGAAACTAATTTCTTAAAATCCTTAGATCTTGCTAAGTTACTCATTAAATTCTAAAAGATGAAGACTTGAAAAGAAAAAGTAATGAATAAATCAATAATTTCAAAAAAGTTGAGAGAAAATGATAATTTCTTAATTTAAAAATGATATTTGCAGAATAAAGCATGTCTAAATTTTATTGATATCTGATCTCTTAAAGTTAAGCGAACTTTAATAAAGTATAAGTGAAGATTCGAAATTAAAGTATCAATTGATCAACTTAAAAATTGGACCAAGAAAATTAAATTCAAAAGATTATATCATTAATGAAAAATGTAATCAATATCACAGAGTAAAGAATAAAATCAGAGAATATCATTTTGAAAATCACTTCTAACATTAAACTCAAAACTATTCGATTCATTTAAGAATATATAAGCAAAGCCTCGCTTTCAGAGTAAAAACCATTCGAAATGAAATCATGCCACCAAGTTTCTAAAAATAAAATAAAATAAAGAAATAATAAAAAGAAACAGAATTAGAAAACCAAGGAACAAAGGTTATTCCAAATAAATAGCACTGGATAAAACTAAAATTTTCAGAAAAAGGATAAAATTAATAAAAATTGAATTATTAGATAAAATTTAATAGTAACTACAAGAAAAACAATAAAATGTTTAAATAAGCATCAATATCTAAAAATAAAATTTTATTTATTCTAACTCAAAGTTAAATTTATAAATATTTAATTTGGCTAATAAAGCTTTAATCGTCTTTCATTTAGATATAATTAAATTTGAGGTTTTATTAATTTTCTTTTAATACTCAAATAAAGATTAACTTATCAAAAAGATATCACTTATAATAATTTATTTTTTACATAAATCTAATAGATTTAATTAAGTAAATCCATCTAATGCTTTTAGATAATATTTTAATTTTAATTGAGATTGTTAAATTAAAATATCTAATTATTATGCTCTTTTAGTTTATCAAACATTTAACTTTTAAAAGACTGTTTTATATGAAAAATTAGAATATAGTTATTTATTCTTTTTAGTAAAGCTAAAAAATGTTTTCGGTAATATAATTATCTCATAACTTGACTTTAAGAAATGATACTCAGAATTAAAAAATCATATTACTACAAATGCTTTCTAACTTAAATATTTCTTTCAACCAGCTTGGTTTTAAAGGTAATTTGCTTTATTCCTAAAACTTTATTCTAGTATGCTAGATTAAAAAAAACTATCAATCATTAAATGATTTAACTCTTAAGTAGAAGTCAGAAGTGAAAATTAAAGCTTTAACTAAAATAATAAATATTTAATCAAATAACTTGATAAATGAACTTAAGATAAAATTAGATTAAAAAAGAATAAAAAGATAACTTTATTAACTTTAATACACTTTGCTGTTTCTCTTTATTTTGATATTCAATGAATTCTAATAAACTAAGTTTTAAGGATTTTTCTACTATAAGGTAATTTCTTTAGTAAGTCCTAAAAAAAATTTAATTTTAGTTTTAGTTAAATGATTAAAAATCCTTTTAATTGAAGTAGAAACTGGTTAATAAAAATCTTAATAGAATAATAATCAATATAAATATCTAGAGGCTTGAAGATAGAATTGAATAAAAAGTAGTTAAGCACTTCTTTAATAGTAAACTATAATAAGAATATTTATTTGTTAAGTTATTTTCTCTTAATTTTTACCTTTATTAAAATAAATTAAAATACTGTCTTTGTTTCTATAACTTAAATAAATTTATTAATTCTTGCTCATGACTCAATTTTATCTGATTATTATTAAACTAAAATAGTTAAGTTAAATAGTGAAAAAATTAGATAATTATGAATAAAGCTTCATTTATAAAATTGCGATTACTTCAATTAAAATATTAAGCATTTCATTCTTTTTTGTTTTCTAAAATATAAAAAGAAAGCTTGCTGCTTTTATATAAAAAATGAAAAGCAAAACAACTAAGATTAACAAAAATAATTGACTGGAAGAAAATAACATAAAAAGATAAATAATCAGTTCAAAAATATTAAATAGGATTTAGCTAATCCCATAGCTAGAAAATTAGAATTAAATACTATAAGTTTTTAAATAATTGCAGGATAATTAATTAATTTCAACTAAAAAAGTTTTTTGGACCGGAAACTCCTTTCCGATTGCTCGACCCGACGCTCTCTTTTTATGGAATAACGGGGATATCCTGTTGTGCTCCAGGCACAGCTGTTAGGGAGCTCTATCGCTATGAGCACCCAGGCTTCAAGCCCCTACCAAGAGCGGATAATCTCAAAGATAGCGTTCCCTTCAGAAAATGACTCTGACCAGGGACTTTCTCAACGACAGGAAAGGAACTTGTTCCTACCCATAAAACCAGAAAGCGTTGTCACGAAGGTCATTCTAAGCTCCCACCATCTTTCAATTATTATAATTGCAGGATAATATAAACTCTTTTATTTGATAGTAAATTTCTCTTAATTGGTAAAACATTAATAAACTTAAAATTTTTAAATTGACAACATTACTAAAAAGTTCTTCAATTAAAATCATTTTAAACTAATTTTCTTCATAAATATGAATTTTATAAATAGATAACTACTAAAATAAATTAAATGCAATTTGCAATAAATTATCTAAGAAACTTATAATAATTTTTATTAGTTTAAAAAGTAGAACTTCTTTGTAAACATAACTATATTTAATAATTTTTATAGAAGATTCATACAATTCATTTCACATTTATATTTTACCTTTAGTATAATAAAGCTAATACTAATTTTAAAACCCAACTAAATAGATTACCTTCATTTTATTAATTTAACTTTTTAATGAAAATTAAGAAGATTAAATGTTCATGTTTATTTATGAAATCACTTCTTCTTGGCTAGTGTTCCTTTAACGGGTGCAGCTTCCTTCTTAGGTGCCCTTTATTTTTATATTAATAAATTTAAAAATAAAAAAAGATTTTCTTAATAGTGTATAGAATTAAATATACAATAAGGAAATTATTTTAAATAATTAATTTAATATTCTATCTTACATTCAAATATATAATGCTTAATAGATTAATTGTAATTTGGTACTTAATATTATAAAATTAAATATTCTATATATATTCCTTTTTAAACTAGGTATCTATATTAAGCTTTATTATTTCAGTTTATCTAATTATTATAGAAGTAAGTTATTTACAAAGGCGGTAGTTTATGCGATTGTTATGTATATAAAATAGTAAAGTGATAATTAATATTAGAGAGTGTTGTAGCATTTTAAATTATTATTTAAATAATAGAAAAATAGATATTGTTATTAGCATTTATAGCTTTATTATATAAGAGAGATTATTTAATGCATTCAGAAAAATAGTTTATAAGCCGGTTTAGCTCAGTCGGTAGAGCGCCAGCCTTTTAAGCTGGTGGTCAAGGGTTCAAGTCCCTTAGTCGGCGTTTTTTCTAGAAATCTTATATTAAATTATGATTTAAACATTATAAAAACTAGTTTTCCTTAAATAAACTAAAGATATTAAACTTATTACTATTTAAGTAAAAGATTACTATTAATTACTAATTAATAGTAATAGTAAACTTATTTATAATTCATTTAACTAAGCAAATACTTTAAATATATTCCATATATTTATTAGTAAGGTTAAACTTTGGCATAGAGAATTAAAATATTTTACTTTCATATCGCTAGCAAGATTTATTAATTAGTTAATTAGAATTTAATTTGCTTTTACCATATTTCAAATAGGAAATTAAAAAAAGGTTTTGCAACTACCATCTAAATAATCTTGATTATATTTTCTTTAATCATTTTCTTCTTCGCTTATTTACTAACTAAATTGTTCAAATAATTCTTCTATTTGTTAATCATTTTGATTTAAAATTTAATTTCTTCTGTGAAGCAACTTTAAATGAAAATATTTAATTCTTTAGACAATTTATTAAAGTTATCTTAGAGTAGGGAAGTTAAGATTATTGTAGATTTGGTTGTAAATTATAAGTTCTAGTGAATCCTAATTTCTAAAATCTTTAAATTATTATATTAAATATTGTAGAGCTTCACATTAAGAAATATTCTAATAGGTATCTTATTCTCCACAAAAGCAAATTTCAGATTGTTTTATTTATAGTTTCTTTATTTCAAATCATACTAAAAATTGTAACTAAAGGTCCTTAATTTGTAAATTGGTACTATTTCTCGAATCATTGTCTTGCTTAATATTGTGTAAGTATAAGTTGGAAATTTCTGATAATCAATGCTATTATCATAATATTCAAAATAAATGCGTATAGTAGGCATTGCACTCATCCTTCCTATTTCATCTTAATAAAATGTTTATTCTATTTTATTTCAAATTTTGTTTAGATATTATTTGCTGCTACTAGTATCTTTAAGGTAAATTTGAAAATGTTAAGCTATTTATATAAAATTATTGAAATATTTAAGTTACTGTTTTTTATTGTTAAAAAGAAATGATACATCAAAGTTGGGATCCATTTAAGATTCAGTATAAAGCTTTAAATAGAATTTGAAATACCTCATTTCAATATTATATTCAAAAGGTAACAAATTCAATTCAATAAAGCAAGATTCATTAAAGTAGAATTAGGACTTTGTAAAGCACATCTTGCTACTGTTTTTAGCTAGTGATTATATCATGTCTTATTCTTTTACACCCCAAAGAATAATCCAAGAAATAATTTCTATCCCCTACTCTAGCTTCAATAGTATAAACGTTAGAAAAGTCTATCTAAAGTTCTAAGGAGTAATAATTTGGTATTTAGATAATTTTTAAATAGATCCTGTTATTTATTTTTTGTATTTGATCGAAACTTTTTAGCAATGATCTTTATAGTTTTCATTTTCATTAATAGCATATCCTAGATAGGCAACTTTTTTTGATATTCAAATTTACTAATTATTTAATTTTATATTGAATTCTAAAATTTTCATGCTTTTAGTTCTTACTCCTAAAGCAGATATATTGACATTTTTAAGCATTTATAGTCAATTTAACTCGACCAAATGCTTCACATGTAGCCTAAATTAATAAATTCATACTATCTTCATCAGACAGTAATAACAAATCATCTATCCAAACTTTGGAAACAAATAAAAGGCCACTAATTTTAAAACAAAGTATTTTTTTTAAGTTTCCAAATATCTATTGCAATTTAAATGAAAAGAACTGGACCATATAAACTTCCTTCTAAAACCCATTGATGTAATTCAAGTTTTTCGATAATGTTCCGTTTAAAAGAAATCTAACGTTTAGATGAGAATAAAATGATTCGAGACATTTTATTAGAGCAAGAGGGAACTTAATTCTACGTAAATATCTAAATAGAACATTTTTGCTAATGAAATAGAACATTTTTTCTACATCTATAAGAGTAGCAAAAGGATGTTTTCCTCCTCCTCATCTTCTGTGTAAGTCAATAATTGCTTATAAAGTTCAAACTTGATGTAATTTTTATCACTTCTTTAAAAATCCTTGGTATGAAGGGAATATGATCTTACGCTCATAAATTTATCCATAACTTCTTTAAGTGATTATTTTATCATATATATTGAGAATAATGCTTATAAGCGCAATTGGCCTCCAGTTCTTTCAATTACTCTTTTATCCTCTTTTATAAATAAGAAGAATTCTAACTTATTTGAGTTAATTTGAAATAGTATATTTTCTTAACATATTATTCATAAATCTTTAAAGTACTTCATAAAATTCATTATAACATATTTGATGATTTCGGCTTTGATACCATCTCCTTCTGATTCTTTATTATTAGCCAATTTCTTGATAGCTTATTTAAATTCTTGTAAGCTTATTAAAATAAAGTCTTACTAATAAGGAGCTTTATGTTATTTATAAATCAAAATTTAAAAAAAATTTTCAAGATCTTTATGTTAAAGTTCTTCAACTATTCTTCCTCAATATTAGTATGTTTTTTAAAAACATTATCTTCTCATTTATTTACAAATTAAGAAAAAATTTCAAAATCCATATACATATTGTTTCTTTTTCTTGGATTTAAGAGTCTTCTTGCTTATTAAAAGCTTTTAGAAGATCGTTAGTTCGTTATTTCTCTATCTTCTTTGGCTTCTAACTAACCAGTTGAAAAGTTCCATTTCTTTACAGCCTTATCATCAATTCCCAATACAATTCATTTCTGGTCACTTGATATCGCTACAGATAGTATAAGATTCATACGTCCCTACAAATTATTCTTTAAATAACCATTTGTAACTTCCCATATCTTTATTGTAGTATCATAACTTCCCGATACGATAAAGTTTTTTTGGAGGAAAAGGCAAAAGATCATACAGAACTCCAATGTACCTACATAATTTGATCTGAATATAAAGAATTACCTTTAGTTTAGTCCTATTTTATTATTTTTGAAAGTTTAAAAAAACATAAGTTAGATAAGATTTCATATTTAGAAAGAAGAATCAGAATTCTACCTAAGGAGTCATTTCGTTATCTTAAAAATTTTCGTAAATAAATACATTTATTAAATTTTATTTCTTTAGTTTTCCATTTTAATTTAATAACTTACTTTAATAATTGCTCAATTATAGTAACTCATATTATGAATTAAAAATGATATACCAGACTTAATTTAATTGTAATAAAGTATTTAAATAATTAATTTGCTAATTATACTTATAAATGAATTATCATTAAAACATAATTTTAAATTTAATCCTTTTAGTTAATCTAAATATAGAAATAATATTTTAACTCTTATTTTCTTTATATTTTCACTATAATTTTCATATTAACAAAATTAAATAAAATTAATTATCATTGTGATTTTTAATTTTTGCTATAAGCAAAACTGTATTAAAATTAGTTTAAATAGATCTATGATTTGTTTATTTTTAAATAAGCAATTTTTATATAAATTAAATAGAATAATATTCTATACAATAATCAATGAAAAAGTTACTAATATTTATTTATATAAAAAAGCTTTAATATTAAATAAAATATACTTAATAGTAAATATTTTATAATCTATTTTTAGTAAACTAATTTTAGGAAAAAACTAATACTTAAAATTAATTTTTTAGTTATAGTTTAAATTATTTACTGCTAAGTTTTAATTTTATTAATTATTCGAAGCTTTTACTTTTTTTATTTCATCGGTAATTAATTATAATATCCTATTGAATAGCTCTCTGCTTCTTATAATTGCACTCTTCGAGTTACTTCTTCCAAAATACAACATTCAAAGAAAATATGTTCAATTATTTGTTGTATTTTGTTCTTGAAATAATTAATTCCGAAGCAAGGTGACAGATATTATAAGATTGTCTGTTTAATTCTATAAATTTGTATTTGGTACTTATCTTGATAATCCGAAATCAGTAATCTTAACTCTCAATTCGGAACCCAACAAAGTGTTTTTATTCTTCATATCCCAGAAATATTTTTCTAATGCATATAATAACTTAATATTATTTACACACTTATTTATTAACGTAATTTCCAAGATTTTTCCTTAGTAATATGTAATAAATGTAGTAAACTTTAAGATAATAATTCCATTACTAATATAGGAAAGATTAACAATATCCATACAACATTATTATATTCGAATGCCTTATTAAATAAGTCAACGCTATCTCTATACTCCAAATACTGTATTGCTAATTAATTTATATTTTGATTATGCAATTTTTTATCGTAAACTCTATACTCCCTTATATAAATCCCTTGCAAATAATTCCAAACAAATCTAAACTTATTCTTCTAATTTTTTAGCTTTTGGAGTCTTAAACAATGTAACTTTAATTGAAGTCTAAACCATTTATAAATTTAATTAAATTTAAACTTTCAAAAAAATAATATAGCAGAACACAAAAATAAGAATTACTAAAATTTATATTTAATTAGGATTTAGAAATAATAATCATTTGTTTATTTAAATTTTTATAAATATTTATATTAAAAATAATTTATAGTACAACAAAAAATAAATAAAATTCATTATTTAAAAATTATTTAAGTTTATTAAAAACAGATTAGGAAATAAAAAAGAACATTTACTTTAATATTAATATTACTTTTATTATTAAACCTAAATGAGAAAAAAAAAATTTTATAGCAGTAAATTTTTTTTATTTAAAAGATTAAATTTCTAGTTAATCTTTTATAAAGAATACAAATTTTATTTAAAATATAAATTTAAGCTTTTTTTATTATTATTTTTAATTATAAATAAATGTGTTTGAGTAATCTTTAATTAGGGAAACATTTCCTCTTCAAATTAAAGACGATAAAGTTTTATTGTTCTTTGGTAAATTGTTCATGTCTTTATCTGAGTCAATTTCAAACTGAGATGATTCTTCTTTCTCTTCAAAATGCTTGCAGCATTGTTCTTACATCTCTTGTTAATTTTCTCCAGTTTATCTAAATAAATTCTAAGACCATTGTTGTCCTTATAATTCTATTTATTTTATTGCTATTAATTACCATAATCCTATTTGATTAGTGTCTCAATTGAATCAATTAATGCTAGCTACTTTCTGTAAATACCTCAAAAGCAGTTACAATATAGCTTCTTGATGTTCAAAATTCTCTTCAATACTGCTCAATCTCTCTTTTTCACTTTAAGCATTACCTCCATATTGTCCAGTCTTTTGGCAACAATAGCAACGTTTTATTAAGGGTTTGAAGTAAAAATTTTTTTTTAATTATAATTTTTCTCTCAATTTCCATATTATCTATTTAAGGTTAGATTTTTATTTGGTAATATAGCTTCTTCCTTAATTTTCTATGTATACACTTCTTGTAATCAAATTTCCTTTCATATAGTCTTACTCAACTTCCTGGAAATATTAAATAATAATAATTTTATTTTAAAAGATAAAAATTTATATAATTAAATTAAAAAAATAATATAATCTAAATATTGAAAATTTTATATCCATTTTAGAAGAAAATCAAAGAATATTTAATATTTAAACAAAAAAGGTAGAATGATTATAAAAACCAAACTAATAAATAAAGAAATAACATTCTTTATTTAAAAAAGTCAATAAATAATAAATAAAGGCAAATATAAAAAAATGATAGTTAGGTATATAATCATAAGACTAAATTCACAAATAAATAATTAATATATGAGATATGAGATATCTCAAATTTATAAGCAAATTAAATAAAAAAACTTAACTAGAAGACTATTTTATGCAAAAATTTATAATAATAATAATAGGATAAAATAAGTTTAGCAATTATTGAGGATTTTCACCTCTTTATGCTGGCATCAATTTGCTCATGTGTTAAAAATAAAATTTTAAAAGTCTCTCTTCATCTATCCTCCCATTGCTCATGTAATTTCCAATTCTATCTTCATTTCTAATCAGATTTTTTTTGTTGATTTATCCTAATTCATTTAAATATAATCTCTCTCTGATTTGTCTCTACTTCATTTATTTTCTTCATCTGCTGTACTTGTATTATTCTTTATTTATTCCAATACTACGTCTTGAAATTTTGGAATTTCTTGCAGCGTCTTCACAAGTGTTTTGTCGAATTGCAGTAGTAACAATTCTTCATTACTTTTTTTGGTTTAACCCTTGTCTTCATGTTGGTCTCTTCAATCATCATTGATCTCCCCTTTGTTCGTCTAGGTTCTTTTCTAATTTTTCCATTATGTTACTTGGATCAGATTGTTTCTTGAATTAATTTTAGGATTAGTTATTCTAGTCATAGGATATGCTTCAGAAAGCGCTTAGTTCTCTTTCTTAGAAAATAAGTCTGGATTCTATTCCTTCCGCTAGGCTGAGATGCTCCATAAGCTTCTCATTATCCTTCCTCAGTTTCCTAACCTGTTGTTGGAGGTTTAGGACCACTTTGATGAGCTACTCCATGTTAATCTGATCAGAAGGATTAAATACTGACACCTCCTTGTGAAGAGCAGACTTCATCTACTTTCTTAGCTTTCCTCCAATGTAGGACTTATTACGGGAGTTACTTTCAAGGATTTCTTCTGCTCGTCATATCCTGCTTGAATTCCAGGCAATTAAGATTAAGAAGAAGGTTAAGGGTAAGAAAAAGATGTCTGGCCAAGATTGGATTCAGGTTTACTCTCCAACTTTTTGTGTGGTGCAGAAACCTCTTTTGAATCTTTCTCATTTTTATTTTACTAAAAAGGCTATAAAATATAAAAATAAACAGAAGGTAGTTTAGAATAGATTTTAGTCGCAAATTTTTAATCTACCGTTTCTAAAGTAAAAACTGATTCATAAAAATGAGATCGAGCAAATGCTTATAAAAATTCAGACAAAGAATTGCTTCTATAATAAATTCCCTGTGAAATATATTTTCTTGGAAAAAAATTACTGACCTTAATATAATATAGGCAGAAGTTAATTAGCGAAAAGAAAACTAGAAAAAATCAAAAAGATTTTGATAATTAAAAAAATAATTTCAGGATCTAGATAAGTATATAATTAATCATGTTCTTATACTCAGTTATTTCAAAATAATCTAATTAATATTTCAAAATAGAAATTATTTTCTAGTTTATAAGTTTAAAAAGATTAATATTTTTAATTCTAAACATTTTGACGTCTTTTTATTTAGTTTTTAAAGCATCAGGAAAAAATTAAATCTTTATGCCCTTTTATTTACTAAAGAATTTGCACAAATATCGTTTTTTATTAGCACATATTTATATTATATATAACTTCTAGATAAGTTAGGTCATAAGTATATAATAATAGGATATAAACTTTATTTTTCATCTAATTTAGTATAAATTAAGATAAAAAAATCTTTATTATTTGAAAGAATATCCTATATTTGTATTCGAGAAAAAATTTAATAATTCTTGATTATTATTTAATTTATGTGCTTGCTCTAATATCATTTCTACTGTCATTTAAAAGAAATCTTCAACATTTTATCCTGTTTTGCTGATGTTTCTAAAAAAGGAATTTTTCACTGCTATGCTAATTTAAAACCTTCTTCATAAGAAACTTCTCTATCATATTTTTTATCTATCTTATTTCCAACTAAAATAAAGCAATTTTGAGATTTTACTCATTATCTATTATTTAAATATTAATCCTGTATTAATTGAAAGGATTTAAAATTATAAATATCATAAAGTAAAGTAACTGCTTGCATACGTTAATAGTACCTTCTTGAAATAGATTAGTATCTTTAAGCACCTTTTGAGTTTCAAATTCTTAGTAAAGCTTTATTTTATTGAATCTTCATCAAACGCTGCTTAAAATCAATGCCAACTGAGATGAAATCTTTATTATTTTCGAATTCTAATTTTTCGAATCTTCTCATCAAACTTTTATATCCTACATTACTTAATCCATTTAAAGAAAGTGAAATAAAGGAGGATTTTATTATATAAATAAAAGTAAAGAAATATATTTAAATAATTTCCTTTTTCACTTTAATTCTTTAGAGTTAATAACCAATTTGTTTCATAATATTATAGTATTTGATCTATCATAAAAACTAAACCTAGCATATATATAGCATATTAATTATTGCTTTGGACTTAATATCCGATAAGTCTAAGTTGATATGAATATTAGTATTTTCTGTTAATAGTAAGAGATAGCTTTCTTTAATCCTATAAATAATGAATACTAAGTATTAATAGTAGAAGATTAATAATTTGATCTATGTAATAATAATATAATAATCTACTTTTTATTCAACTATATGATAATTATAATTAAGTTGTAATAAATTACTAGAAACATGTATATTCAAAATTTGTTATTTATTTAAAATTACATTTTCCAAAATAATTTTAAATACAAAAGCAATTAAAATATCTTTAATACCCTTACATTTCCCTAGCTTTATTAAGCTTTTTTTGCTTTACATCTACTTATATATTAACATTTTTAATCAACCTTTATGTGTTAAACATACTATTTTAGTTAGTAAAAAAGATTTAAAATTTATATTAATTAGTAGTTAATTGTATAATATTAGAATAATAAATAAATAACTATTAAATAAAAAATACCTAAAAAGCTAATTAAGTAGTAATTAATATCAAGTTATCAAGATATTTAGTTTTAAATTTATTTACTATAAATAAATTTTGGAAATTAAAACACTATTTATGGAAAATTGGATTCAGTTATTATTTATGAGTAGACTCAAAAGTTTATATCTTAAAGAAATTAATTATATACAAGTTATTAAAGCAACCTATATTAAAAGGTATTATTTTATTTAGAAATTGTATAAATATATAGAAATATAGTAGAAATGTTTATAAATGGAGATATAAATAGAATGTAGTTGTAAAAATATGGAAAAATGCATAACATAAAGTAGCCTAATCTTTTAAGTGACTTCACCTTTATTTGGTTTTGCCCTATTACTTTATGAAGAGATTTAATTCTCAATAATAATTTTCATCTTCAGAATAGACTTGCATTATATCTTTATTTCCCTTATTTCTGCTGAGACTCGTCTTCATAAGCTTTCCTACGTCATATTCGTATTATATTTTGTTACAGTTTCCTGCTTCCATTATGAGATATTGTTTGTACAATTTATTGTTATTTCCTTCTATATAATTTTGCTTAATTTGTTCAATATATTCTAAATATTTTATTTCAAGTTTTTGTTCTTCTATTTTTCTTTCCAAAAATCCGCAAAAGTTTCTTATCTTGTGACCTTGCTTCCTGCATTATCAGCACCTTATTTTAATTATTCTATATATAAATTAAAGCTTACTATGTAACTTCTTTCTCTGTCTCTACATCCATAGAATCATAGTTCATCTTATTTTACGTTTCCTAGTTCTTTTCAGAATTTATTCTTTGTAATTTTTATTCAGTATGCTGGATTATTGAGTATATTTGGCTATCAGAAGGTCTACTTGCAATATCTTATTTTAATCCATTGCTTTCTTTTTTCAGTTAATCAATTTCTAATCTAGAAAGACAGACTTTATTTGAAAGTTCTTAAACTAATGATATAATTTAAGATTTTCGTTTTGTTGAAGATTGATTTATATTTCTTATTATGTTCTATTGGTCTAGTTTAGAAAGTGTTATTTTTTGGTGCCATTTCATAAATATAGTATAATAAAACTTAAAATAATTTATTAAAGTTGCTTCACCTTTATTAGATTAGTCACATATTGACTTATAAAAATCTTGATAATTATCTTAAAACTCATTTAAATCGCTCAATTCTACTGTAGATTCGTATTCTCAAGTAATTTATTGATAGTTTTTAATCTATCCTTCTTTAACATTGATATTTTAATCCAATCTAAATACTTTCCAAACTATTACTTGATTCTTCCTTTTGAGCATCTATTATTTGCTAGTAATTAACTTAATCTTAAATTTTTCTAAATAGACCACCTTCAGATTTATAATAAATCTTGGTTAGCTATTTTCATAATTTTTAATTTTTGTTTTTCTAATTTTGGTATCTCCTGCAGGATTTTATATATACCATAGCCTTCTTCAGAATAAGCACAAAATTGGTCTTCTTTTTATTTAATGATTAATAGTTAAGTTTTTTTGTTTAATTAATATTTTAATTGATTATTCAATTTCATCGGATCATATATGACCTTTATTCATAATTATTCACGGTTTATTCGATCGAGATTTCATATTTCTTATATTTAAATTTTTAGGCTAGAAGAGTTTTTTGACATTTATAACTGTAAAAGTTGCTTCTTTCAATTATAGAAGTTAATAAATATTTTAATATTTTTAATATAATCTTGATATCCTCAATCCCAATTACTCTTGTTACAGTTTCATCTTTCATTTCTTTCTTTCTTTTTTTCTTTTTCTATTCTAATAATTCTAGTCTTCTCACATAAGTTTCTTGTAAAAATATTTGTATTTATAAATATAAATATCCAAAAAACTTAGAAAAGGGTTTTATAACTTCTTAATCATATAATATAAGGTATCTAGTCATAATTCTCAATCTTTTACGGTTAGTCAATCCCTTATAATAGAATAGTATATACATTTAAAACGTAATTGAATGAATCATACTCTCCACACATAAAATAGATAAATGACGATCGTAAAGATAATTTCGAAAATTATAGGATTGGATTCTAAGTTTGCATAAGCTGCTAAATTTTTGTCTAAATTATTTGTTCTATGTATTGTATGTAATTAGTGGAAATTGATTAAAGATTACTAAACTGTTTAGTATATATTTTAGTTGTTTTCATTCTCTTAAAATTTAAATATCTGCATTATAGAAATAATGAGTATTTTGTCTCTTATATATTTAGTAAATTTTTTATTTGCATTAATCTAGGAATTCTACAGATTAATACTATTAAGGTCTGATAATTGTTAAACTTTATCTTAGTATTTAAATTATTTTTCCAGTTGATAATGAAAAGAGAGCTTATTGCCAATCTTTGGAAATAAATGCTTTCTTTTTTCATTTTATAATATAATTTAATTTAAAAACTTTATTGTCATAATGTGTTTGAAAGGTAACAGTATAAATCTAAATAGCATGACGCGTTATAAGTTGAAATTGCTGCTTAAAATGTTTTTCTTGAGATAATTCTCATACTTGATTAAATTCTATTCAAAACACCATTTATTCCTTTCAAAATACTTTCATGTAGTTCTCTTTCATATTCTGCTTTAGTCAGTGTAAAAACTTTGCATATAGCTTTAGAATGTCAAGGAGTCACATTCTTATATCCCATTTGCTAAAAAGCAGTTTTTTATTGCAGCTATATACTTCAACGAGACTTCTCTACAAAGGGGGGGTTCAAATTCTTCTTTTGATGTAGAATTACACCTAAATAAGTTACTTGTTCTTTTTAAATAATAATAATATACTTAAATGTTGAGAGTTTTAGCTTTCCCTGGACTTTCAACCAGGAACCTGCTACCATTATTTTTACGTGGATGAATACCACAACCTTTCTTTTTATATGTGGTAGGTCACCACTAATAGTAACTTAATTTCTTGATAAAATTTTTTACTTTTGATTCAATTTTCAGTTATTCAGAGTTTATTTAAACTTCTTCATGTTCTTCGTTATTTTCTTATCCTTAGTTACTTTCAGGTTCAATATTGTAGTAAAACATGGTATGTTGAAATGCGGTAAAAACAATTTTTAATCGATTTTTCTGATTTTGCTTCTAAATTTTTTTCCAATTTCTCTATTCGATTTTGTAAATTTTTAAGTTTTTCCTTCTTATTATTTTTCTTATTCAATTAATTTAGTTTAGTCTTTTTCTATAACCATATTTGTTAATGAATAACTATCGATTGTAATTATTCATAAAATTATTGCTCTATTATTAAGTTATTTTAGATTAACTGACGACGTAGTATTAACATCTCATTATTTTAGCGTCAATACTGTTCATAAATTCTCTTATTTTTCTCCTTAATTGTATATTATTCTTCATACTTTTAGATTAATTTTAACGTTTGGTCTAATTTATTTTATATTTTAGCTCAATTTCATTTTAAGTTTTTTCTATCTTTGCAGTTCCGATCATAATTTTACCTTTTGATGAGGAGCTCGATTCCTCTTGTTGTTATTGCTTTTTCTCTATTTTTTTTGCTGCTTTTCTTCTTAATTTCTAAGTTAATTTTTTTAGAGACGAACAGATTATTCTATTTTTTTAATTAACATTAAAAATCTTTATTATAAGATGAAATAAAATTACTATCTTTATATAAATTAAAACTAGTTTTTTTAATTTATTTATAGTTTTTGCTTTTACCTTTAATATCCTAAACTTTAAATAATTCTTTCATTTTTAGATATCAAGATTTTATGTTAATCAAAGATAGAATAAAAGTTTGTTTATATAATGTAGAATTATTTTTTAGAAGCATTAAATCAATTATCGTGACATCATCGTTAATAGGTTTCTCACGGTTTAGTTATTCATTTTTATTTAAATTTTCTAATCAATTTATTTATCTAAATTTAGCCACCAAATGAAAGCCCGAAAGATTCTTCAAATTAAAATACTTCTTATTAAAAAATTATTCTAGAGTTTTGAGATAAATATCCCATTTTTCTAAAATAAAATCACAATAAATATTAGAAAAATAAGCTTAAGAAACCCTTCATTCAAATCTTGGATAAATTCGACGAGTCTCTTTTGAATTTGTACTTCCTTATCCTTGGTGATATCTAGTACAAGATTACTTCAATGCAGTATACATTGAACCTGATTAACTAGAAGTTCTTAGGCTGCTGTTGACATCCATATTTTATATAATATATCAAAATTAAATTCTATATTTACTGTCCAAGAAACCATTTGAAAAATGCTTAAAAAGATTTTTCTATTATAAAATAAAGTAAAACTTATTATTTAAAAACTTATAATTTTACTTCTTTATCTATTTAATTAACTTAATTAATAACTAAATTATTAAAAAAGATGGAAGATATATAGAATTCCCTATAATAGCGACTCTTCTTTAATTAATTTCAAAGAAGCTGAAAATTCATATAAAAAGCACAGACCGGAGCACAAAAACCTCCTAACAAGAGAAAATGAGTTAGTACAAATTAAATAAGTAAACTTAATAATGAATGTATTAAGGTAACTACTAAGATATTATATTCAAAAACCGGAAAATTAATTCATAAGCGTTCCACTAAAACTGCTTAGAA
Source organism: Loxodes magnus (assembly GCA_946699065.1). NCBI lineage: Eukaryota > Ciliophora > Karyorelictea > Loxodida > Loxodidae > Loxodes > Loxodes magnus. The sequence goes on along the minus strand of CAMPDV010002573.1, from coordinate 23,614 downwards.
ATTCACTTCAATTTGGGCATTAATTGTAGTATTTAATGAAAGTGAAACTAACCTATAAATATATAAACAGTTTAGTCGCTTAAAATAATACCACCAAAAATATGAAACGATTACCCAAGAAATCTTTTAAAAAATAAGATAATCTACACATTAGATCTAAAGATATGGCTTCAAATCCTAATTAAAATACAAATAAAATTATCCTTTTATGGTACCAAAAAATATAAGCATAAGATTTATTTTTGAATAAACTAATTAATAATTCTATTAAGTTTCAAGTAATGAAAATAGTCAAAAATAAAATAATATTACTAATCCTAATAATTCACATAATCACTATTTATCTGATCTTTAAAGCACAAATTTATTTAAACTGACTTTATTATGTTCTTAGAAGTGTTTCTATGAATTAAGATTGATTTAAGAATTTTTCTTTAGCATATATTAACTATATTAATCTATAAAATATTATGTTTAATATTTAAATATTTATAACAAAGAAAATTAGAGATTTATTAATTATAAAAATTAAATTCAGCATACTATTTAATGACAACCAAAGATGAAAAATAAGCTAAATTATCATTAAGATTAGGGCTTTTACTCATCTTCTTATAATCTGATTTTTGGATAAACGAAATGTTTATAATCTACGATATTACTTGATATGCTTAGCTTTTTATACTTAAACTAATTTTTGGATTTAGGCTTTTAATTAGTATGTTTAAATCTTCTATAATTTTTAAATTGAGTAGCTGAGTGAATAAAACTAATGAGATATTTTATTTATTAATTAATATTATAAGATCTGTTTTAAATTATTAACGAACACTGATATAAGTAATATTTTAAACAAAGATAAATTATATTAGGAAATAAAAAATGATGAAGAGTTACATCTAAAATATCTAAATTCTAAAATACAGTTGTCTCTATAGTTTAAATATTTTTAAGAAAATTATTTATTTTATTTATACTTATCCAACTCTTGTAAATTATCATATCTTTTTTATTTTTATATTTAATTATATTTTGTACTATTAAACGCTGAAATTAAATAAAAATTATATAAGTTCAAAATAATTTAAATTAAAATGCTATATTTAACTTAACCTGAAAATATTTAATTTTACTATTTTTCTCATTTTTCAATTATTTTTTAATGTCTAATAATCCTTTTCAAATTTAAATATTTTCTTAAACCAAAAGCTTTATCATTTAATTTAGTTATAATTTTAGTATATTTACTTTATTTTTTCTTTTAATTTAATATGAAAATTATAGATTATATACACTTTATTTTATTATGAAATTATTTTAATTTTGCTATTCTTTTAGATAGCCTAACTTACTTATAGAACTTCACTATTTAGCAATTTAATTAAAATTAATTTATCTTATTTTTAATTATTTTTTTTATTTTTTATCTTCAACTTTTCCTTTAGATAAACTATTCTCATACTAATTAGTGATTTGATTTTTAAATCTCCTATTTTTTCCAATTTTAATTTAATAATTTTTATTATTTATATTGGATATGGTGCTTTAACACGCTTTAATTGAACTTAGATTTTAAGATATTTTTGTTGATCTTTTTTAATTATTTCTATTTCAACTTAAACTTAAATTATTTACTTACATTTTAATATTTTCTTTATTTCTCTCATTTAATTGTTTTCTTATTTTTTATAATTAACTCAAAATATTTAATTTATTTAAATTAGATTTTCTTTTCTTAATTTCTGTCTTAGCAATTTCTTAAAAGTATAATTATAATGCTAATAATTATGCATCTTGCTAATTTTTTACTTTTCCATCTTTTATACTTTTCCTTTTCATGAAAAGTCTATAAATTTTTCAATTTTGCATATTGAATTTAAATTAAACTTTCAAATTTTTCAAATTAAGTAAAATCCTTAATAAAATTTGTTCAAAAAAAAGACAGAATGAAGCAATGTTTAATAAGTAAAGTTAAAAGCTTAAAACAGATTTAATGAAAATAAATACTAACTTAAAATTATTAGAAGAAGGAACTATAATAAAATTTTACTTAGAAAGCCAAAACAAATTAATAAAAGATTAAGGGAACTTTATATTGCATAATTGTCGAAAGATTAATACTTGTTAAGAAGAGAACTTCTAAATATTTATTCAACTACTTCAAAAGAAAAAAGTAGAGAGCATTTTAATAGAAATAGCATAGCCTTTTAAAAATGAAGAGTTTATAGTAGAAAATATTATCTTACGCTGTTTATAATATAGATAATTTAAAATGAAGAATTTATAAATTTAGCAAAGATAATTTTGTATAAATTAACTAAAAAATCAAAAAATTTTAAAGATTATTTTATTTTGATAGATTTGAGAGCAAATTCTAAATTTTAAAATTTATTATTTTATTTATTAAGATTTATTTTATCTTATAATATAAAAAAAACTTATTTTAAACAAGAAATACTTGACTAAGGAATCTAAAATATGTAAAGTAATCATAAAGATAATTTAATATATTCTAATAATAAGTAAATTAGTAGGTATTTTTCCAAAAATATCATTATTATTTTGGCTCTCAATCTATAAATTTAGATTTATCTTTAGTTCTTAGCAAAATTAATGTATTTCATTTTCTTATTTCCTTATATTAGCTGGTTTATTTAAAAATTTAGAAATCCCAAGTTAAATTACACAGATATTAAGATTAATTTATAAAATTTTTGATTTTACACTATTTAAGAAAAATATTATGGATTTCTAAATTTTTTGGAAAGCTAAGAACATCCATTTATTTATGTAAAATAATATAAATTTAAATTATAAAAACTGGAAATTAAATAGGACTGAAATATCCAACCAAATAAAACCACAAAATTAGTTTATCTAAGTATGAGTTAATTTTGAATTAATAAAAGTAAAAATACTTAAAAATAAGTCAAATAATTTTAAATTAAATTACAGAGAAACGCGAAATATTTTAAATCAAGAAAAACTTTTTTAAATATTGATATCAGAGACTATATTTTAAATATAAAAAGTTTTATTTATAAAATTGATATTATATTAAAAAAAAATAAAAAATAACATGAATAAATTGAATAAATAAATATAAATTTACTTTTTTATAGCTTTCAAATTAAAAAATATTGCTTAAATAAAATAATTTAAAATATAAAAGTTATCTGCTTTAAATTTTATAGGAATATTCAGAAAAAGCATTTCCTAAGCAAAAGATTTATTTCAATTATATTCTTTAAATTTAGTTAAGGAGTTTTAATCTCCTGCTGATTTTTTGCTAAATTTTTAGTTTACAGCAATTAAATAATTTATAAGTAAAATTTTCTTAAGCTACTAAATATTTAAGGATATAAAAATTAAATTGAATAATGATCTAAGTAAATTAAATTTTAGTAATAATATTAAATTAGCTTATTAAGTAATTATAATTAATTTTTACTTTATTAATTATTTTATTTAGTGAATGTTCTTTTAAAAGTGGAAATAATTTAAATAAGTTTCTTATTCTTAAACAAATGTATGTTTATTTAAATGGTATTCAATTATCAATAATTCTAAGATGATAGAGTTAGTTTTGATTTTAATTAATGGATGAGAAAAAAGATAAAAAGAGGAGTTAATATATATTTATATTAACCGACATTAGATTTATAATTGATGAAAAAATAATAAATGAATAATAATTTAATAATATATTATAAGTAAATATATTAATCTTTACATAACATTTTATGAAAGACTACTTATTATCATGTTTATTGTAAAATATCATAATTATTAAATTTAAATAAAATAATTAATTTAAAAACTAAATAAAAATTAAATATTTTTAGTGTTTCTATGCTTAGAGTTTTAAATAGATTTTAATTTTTAAAAACTAAATATTATAAGAACTAAAATGTAAAAATGTTTAGTAAATAAAATAATTATAAATCATTTTCTAGCATTTTAATAGTAGCTAATTTTAGAATGCTGTTCCTTATTAAAATAATTAATTTTTAAATATATTAAATATTTTAGTACTTATTATATTTATTCTCTTATTAAAAATTAAAATAAGGAAACTTAAATTAAATATAAATAAATTTTAAATTTACTAAATATTCATAGAATGTAACATTTATTAATATATTTACCACATTCATTACTCTATAAAAATATATAAACTATTTTTGTATTATAAAACATTTTTAGTAGTTTCATTAATTAAATAAATATAGTTTTAAATGTATATACCTTTTAATTATAATTACAATACTAAAGTTAAAATCATAAATCAATTATTTATTATTAGATACTTTATTTCCTTTTTTATTAAAAAAGGTAAAAAGTTCTATAAAGCTTAACTTTTTACAAATATTTTTTTATAACATAACATCATTTATTAAAGTGATTTACCTTTGTTTGATTTGCCATATATAAGTTTGGGAAGTAGAGTTCGTTCTCAATCATAATTTTCTTCTTCGGAATAGACTTGTATTATGTCTTGCTTTCCCTTTACTTCTGCTGAGAATTGTCTTCATAAGCTTTCCTATGTCAAATCCTTATTATATTTTGTTCCATTTTCTTGATTTTATTAGTATTTGAGATATTGCTCGTATGATTTATTGTTATTTCCTTCTATATAATTTTGCTTAATTTGTTCAATAAATTCTAAATATTTTACTTCAAACTTTTCGTTCTTCTATTTTTCTTTCCTAAAATCTGCAAAAGTTCCTTATCTTGTGACCATGAATCCTGCAGTATCAGCACCTTATTATCGGTCTTCTTATATATAAATTAAAGCTTAATTTATTTCTTCTCTCTCTGTCTCTACATCCATAGGATCATAGTTTATCATATTTTCAATTATTAGTTCTTTTCAGATTTTATCCTTTGTAATCTTTATTCAGTTTGCTAGATTGTTGAGTATGATTGGCTATCAGAAGGTCTACTTGCAATATCTTATTTAGACCATTGTTTTATTTTTTCAGTTAATCAATTTCTAACCTAGAAGAAAGACGTTATTTTAAAGTTCTTAAACTAACTGATATAATTTAAGATTTTATTGTTTGTGAGAAGTAAAGAATGATTTATATTTCTTAATGTATTTTATCTATCTAGTTTGGAAAATGTAATTTTTTAGGTGCCATTTTATATTTATTTAATCATAATATTAAGTTTAAAATACTATTATATATTATCTAATAATAATAATATATAAATTTAAATTTTACATTATGATGTATTTTCAACCCCTTTCGGAAGACAAAAGTTCATGCTTTCTGCTGTTAAATAAAAATGTTTGGGGATCTCCTCTTTTATCGAGATTAGGAACTTTGGTTTTTCCAGGTTTTCCTTTCTCTTCAATTCTGTTCTTGTTTTATTTCATCTACTTGATTTTATAAATTTCGTTATTTGTACTGCAATACACTCGGTTTTTCTTTGCTTCTTCTTGTTCCTTTCTTCGTTTTACTTGAATCTAATAGTTCAGTTTTTTCTGCTAGGATTTCTAACATTTCCGATATAAATGCAATAAGTTTCCACAACAGAAACATTTTTTTTCTAATTTTTATCTACCTCTATTTTCTTTAAGACTTTCTGAAAATTTCTTCTTCATTCATTATTTGGTTACTTTTTTGCTCTCTTATCTCCATTTTAAGTTTTAATTTTCTAGCTTTCTTCTTTTTCTCTTTTCTTTACCATTTCTGTCTGCTTCTATTGCTAGTTTTAAGATTGGTTCTTTGATTTTATGAAATGCTTCAGAAAGCATTCAATTCTTTCCTGGGACATGCGTCTTGAGTAAGCTCTTCTTGTTTGTATAAAATCCCTTCTAATTTTTTGTTGTCCTTCTTTAGCTTTTTCACCTCTTCCTGGAGATTTAGCATCATTTTAACTAACTTTTCGTAGTTCAACATTTTTTCAGTAGTGAATTCCGCGACTTTTCGGTGCACTATGTTCTCAGCCTATTTTTTGGCCTCTCCTCTGATGTTAGAGTCTCGGTTTGGTGATGACTTTCCTGCTTATTTTTTTCTGGTCCATGGCAAGTTATTTTTAAATTTATTAAGAAAATTATTTTTTTTAAGATAACATAGATGTAAAAATTGACGCTTCATTACTTCCACTCCTATTCTTAGGAGGTGGCATAGAAGCCCTTTCTGAAGCCATTCATCATTTTATTTTTCTTTATTATTATCTAATTTTTTTAATTTAGTTAGTACTGATACTTAATATAATTAATAGTTTTCTTATCTTACCATACATAGAGAAAGCATGGTAAATATAAAAGAATTTAATTAGCATATTATTCTAAGTGTGAAAGAAAAAATTCTATAGGAATGTTCTTAAAGGAATACTCGGATGCCAACGGCTTTAAGATACATTTAATCAATTTAAAATAATCAAAGTGTATTTCCTGAAATAATTTATACTAAGTTTAACAGACATAGAATATAAGACATTATTTCTATTTTCAAACTGAGGACATTCACCTATAATTCTAATACGAACTTAGTTTGCGTCACATAAGAAAATAAAATGGAATTGATTGTGCATGAGGTTTAGCTCCTGATGAACTCGGTCGTATATTTGAATGTACTTTATATTAAAATGTCTTTTAGGAATTATCTAATCAAAAAATATTTAATGACAAAGATTATAAAAAACTAATTCTGTACGACTAAAATTATATTAATTCAAACTTTGTATAAAGTAAAACCCCTAAGATTGACAAATATATTAAAAATGTTCATCAAAAATTGCTTAAAAATGAATAGAAATTTTAAAAATTTAGCAGTTGAAATAAAAGAAAAATTGATGAGAGAAAAAATATAATTAATAAAGAAACTTAAATAATAGTTGTGAAAGCAAATAAGAAGAAGATTGAAAATAAGAAGAGAGAGAAAAATGCGATTACACAATTTAGAATCATTATAGAAGAAACAAAAGAACAGGAGTAGGAAGAATTAACTAGAGGTTGATAATAAACTTACATAAACTCTTATACTTAACATAATTCGAATGAAATATAACTATAAGTAGTGCAATTATTACCCAATACTCAAAGTATTGAAACTTTTTTATCTTATTATTATTATTATTATTATGCTTATAAAAAAGACTAGCCAATTGATTGATAATAGAACATCATGTAATTTTTTGCTGCTATAGTTACAAATATCTTAATTATTTGTCTTCAACTTTAAATTAAAAAAAACTTTATTTTAATAATTTTCTTTTGGGAAAAAGTAGTGCAGCAAGTTGTATTTTATTAATTAGAGCAACATTAAATATTAAGTGTATTATAGCTTAAGAAAAATAGCAAAGATGAGATTAATAGGTAGTAAAAGATCTATTTAATGTAGATAAATATACTATTAATATTAACTACTCTTTGTTTTAGAAAAAAAAGATTGAAACAAAAAGGATACAATAGAGAAAAGAATATGCCATATTAAAATATTTATTATGCCATTTGATATTATAAGCTAAACTTGATTAAATAATTAATTTTAAGGAAATATATATCAAATAAAAAGAAAATTTTATTTTATTTTGCTTATATTAGCTCTTAAATTTTTAATTTTTTACTTGTACTTTTCATTAAATATTCTAACTAAAATTAAATTTTAAAAGCATCTTAATTCTTACTTTTACCAAAAATAAATCTAGAATATTATTTCTGAACATTTCTTGGTAAAGATAAGCTTAATCTCTACTTTTTTATTCTAATATTATTTGAAATATGACTAAATACATTATGCCAAAATTAATTTTTATTTTTACTTTTACTTTTTTGGTTTTCTAAGTGTGTTTGAAATAATCTTACCTTAAATTATATTCATTTTTCTTTCATTTGTTAAATTATAAAATTATGAGATATTTTATTTCTTTCTCCATTAGCTTTTATTTCATTTTATTCTCTTTTTTAATATTTCAATTCAGTTATGTAACAAACCTCCATCTAGTATGAAATAGCTTTTCAATTAATCACCTTTAAGATATTTTCTGGTAGATAATTTAACTAAATTGGAATTAATTTAAAAGCATAAATATATGCTTTATATACTTTCGAACTTTAAAACACTTAAATGTTTCTAGACTTTAATCCTATCCTAAATATGAATAGCATATTTATCAAATGAATAAGCTAATTTTAATAACATGCTTGCTCTATTAGAGACAGTCTTTTGATTTCTCTGCTTTATTGAACTAAATTAAATGCATGTAATTTGAGAATGGAATGATACTGAAAATGAATAATAAAAAAAATTGATAGTTATATACTTCCAAGAAAGCTAAGAACTTGATTCTGGTTTTAATTATATTTGAAAAATAGTGTTATGAAGATATTAAAGGATAATATATAAAAAAATCCCATACTTATAGATAGATTAAGTCCTATGCTACTATTATTTATCTTAAAATTACTGTTTGATGGATTAGAACAAGAAGCTTTCAATATTTTATTGAGTAATTTTACTAGATTTAATGATATCAAGAAGGAAAAACAAATTTCGCTATGAAAAAGGAAAGTAAAAAAATACTTCTGCCCTAATATTCTAAATTTTATGATAAAACTCCAAAATTAATAAGAAAAACCTTTATTATAAAAGCTAATAAATATAAAGCTAGCGAAGATATTAAATTAAGGATTGTGATTCTAAGCTTTATTTATACATAATAAAGTAATATAACTCCATAATATTAGCAAGAGTCTAAATGGTTATTGAGTAGCTGATGAGTAGAAGAGGGTTGTTTTATTTATGTGAAATAAAGTAGCTGAAGCCTAGAATTTGTTCTGCTCTAAAATCATCAACATTTTATCGAATTTATTAATTATCGGTGCTAATTTTAGATCTTAAACATTTTAACATCACTTTATTTCTAGATTATCAATTATGCCTATAATGAGTAATATTTAAAGGTATTACCAACTTGAATTATAATCTCAAAGAAAGGAGTATATAAGTTTGGTCAAATCTATAGACATTAAAATTCTTTTTGGTATTAATAACTAAGATATAACTAAATTGGCTTTCTTATTTTCCAAATTACTGCTTATAAAAAACTCATATCTCTATCTTAAAGTTTAAAACAGAATTTCAAAAAATAATTAAATGGATATTAAACTACTGAAATTGAAAAATAAAAAAAATTAAGTTAAGCTATTTTGTTAATTTAGTGACTATATAATTAGCAAGATAAGCAAAGAAGAAATATTAGTTAATAGAATATTGGCATTACTACTTAAAATATGAATTTAAGACATATATTTTTATATTTCAAGAAATAAAGTATTATTATTAATAATAATACATGTTTGACTCAAATATTCTTTCGTGAAATATTAAGTTCAAAATTTTAAATGTTTTTGCATCTTTCACTTGCTACTTGGCTTATTCCATCAGATAATTCTTTCCTTTTTGTCATTTTTTTTGCTAAGCGAGTATCTTTTCGTTTATTAAATTTTTTTCCTGATTTTTTAAGTTTTGTTGGATTTATTCTGGCAGCTTTTATCTCCATCATTTCTACAATTTTACTTTTGATTCAATGTGGCTTAATTTCTTATTATTATTTTCATAATAAATCTTTCAGTTAAAAATACTCATATATTTTGTTTCTAATATTCCATAATTTCATTAAATATTAGTGAAAATTCTATCTTTTTGTGTTAGTCTATGTTCATCATTTGATCTTATTTTCCAAACTCATGTATTCCAAATATATAGAATATATCTTCTACTCCTAAATAAGGTTTGAACTATTTTATCTAATTTTTCCTAGTTTACTCTTCCAGATAGAATAAAAACATTTGATCTACTAATACGAAACTTAATCTAATTTTCTAACTGAAAATAAGAAAACGTTGAGTTATTTGGTTTTTATCCTTCTTAAGTACCTTTTTATTCCTGGTTCTAAGTTAATTACTGAACTTTTTACCATTCAATTTATAGTAGGAAGGCTACTTTCATTAATTCTTTTAATTAATTGATTTTAACTTAATTTTTTTGCCCATAAGTAGTCTTATTATAATTTTAGACATCAATTTACTCTTTATAAAGACTATAAAAGCTCAATTATTCTTTTATTTTGCAACTTTAAAGAAGTTCTTCAAACTGGATCTTAGTTTCAATAGAATCGCTAAATTTAATATTTTACCATAAGGTTTAGCCAACCTTTTCCCTTTTTATCTGACTCAAAAATTAAACTGCGATTCAGAAGCAAAAAGATAGAAAAATCTAAGATTATATCAGAGGTTTACCTATTAATTGATTAATTTCTTTTATATTTTTGAGGTTCTTTGCTGTCTTTTTAACAAAACTTATACTTTCCTTGATATCGAACGGATCTTCTTACTCTTTCTGCTTTATTATTTTTTGTTTGTTGGGTATTAAACAGATTTATGAATCTTTTTTATTATCCAGATTTTTAATGGGGCAAATCTCATTTCTAAATAGTCTCTCTATCAGTTGTCTGTAAGATACGTATAGTCTACTAAATTATTATCTAAAAATGAAATCTATTCTTATTATTAATTATTTCTCAAAATCATAAGCATCTAAGTAACTAATATCATCATTAGCTATAACTAGTTATAACCATATTTTTATTCTTTTACTAGTCAGTGAAATAAACGTTCGCTTATTTTTTTTCTCAGCTTATATGAGAGAACACACTTAAATATTTAAGTATATCTGTCTTTTTATACTCATAGTAATTATAGTATTTTTCTTTTAAATGATCCTTAACAGAATAAGAACAAAAATAGAGATAAAAATGATGTTTCCTTTATATTCTTCCTACTTAATTAGAAAAATTGGGGAAGAACATCCTTTTATATTTTTATTATGTCTACTTCTACAGTTTTAATGGAAGCTTCGACTAAAATAAGTAATAATTAAATACTCAATCTTTTACTTACAGCTTATTTATTATAATATCCTTCCCTCATACTTAACAGTTATCTTTTAACTTCTCTATATGCATTTAAGCTTTATTACACGAACAAAAGCTCCCAAAATGTTAATTCTCTAATTCGACAAAAAAGTTAAAAAATACATAAATAAAATAGTTTGAAAGCAAAAGGAACTATAAAAAATAACGTCTTGTAATAAAAGTCTTAAGATGACTAAAGTTAAAAATGTATTCAGTTATTAAATATTTAATCATCCTAGGAAAAATGTTAAAAGTATAATATTAAATTATTTATCAAATGATTACAAAAACCATTTACAATAATTCATAGCATTACAGGCCATAAATACTTAATCTGTTTTAAAGAGCTAAGTAAAATGATAAAAAGAAATATTCTAAAGTTAAAATTAAAATAGCTAGATCAATAATTTGAACATACAAAGAAAAAGCACTCACCAGTATAACTTGAGTTTTAAACAAGTAAATAGGGAGAAAGGATTTGAGGATAACCTCTATTTCTTTATTTTTGCTTTTTCAAATAGAATATCTAAGACTAAACTATATTTTCCTCAGGGTCAGACTTAAAAAGCAAGTATAGCATTGTTTTATGATTAATATACCATAAACACTTTAAAATGAAGAGTTAAATTCCTTTTATTAATAAGTTTAACATGAAAAGTGAATACTATAAAGGAATAAATGAAGTCTGATAGTAGCTCATATAAATTTTTATAAATAGAATGAGCTCAATGAGTGGAAAGTTTACATAAATATAAAAATCTAAAATAATTATGTTTTAGCTCAAAAATTTATAGTATAAATAAACAAAAAACAAATAGTAATAGAAATATAAAATCCAAAGAAGGATTTAAAGTATATTTCTATATTTTATCCAGTCTAATTATGTTAAAAAAAATTGAAATTTGAATTTTTAAGTTTACACATTTGAATCATTTATTACTATCTCCTAGAAAATTAGAGATAAATACCTATAACTAAAGCCTTATACAATACTTGCTTATTTTAAAAAGATTAGTCATTTATAAACTTTTTTAATTTTTAGCTTGATTTAAATAAATGAATGATGCTTTTTATTATAAACAAAGATAAAAAAATCTAAGTCAAAACTATATAAATTTATAAGTTCCTTATAGTGATTAGTTCCTAAGAAAAATTTAAAGTTATAGAGATAAAATGAAATATTATGGAAACTTTCTCTATGCTATAAATTTATTTTACTACAAAGGTATTTGTTTAATCATAATGTAGAATCAATATAACTCATATTTAGCTATTTTAGTGATTAAAATATCTTATGATCTAATAATTTGATGTTTGTCTTCTCTTAGAATAATTGTGATTCTCTATCTATTAGTTATATATTTTATATAGAATTGAAACTATTCAGATCGCAAAAGTATTTTTAAAGGATATCAAGAAAGTTTAATAAGAGCCTCCGTAGCTCAATAGGTTAGAGCGTTTGGCTGTTAACCAAAAGGTCGGTGGTTCAAGTCCACCCGGTGGCGTTTTTTGATGATTTTTAATTTAGCTTTTAAAATAAAAATATAAACCATTAAATAATCATAGCACTATAGCATAAAGTTAAGAAGTATAAGATTAAAAGAAAACAAAAGCTTAAATAATATAAAAGTAAATTCAAAGCATACCAGATAGTACATTACTTCTAAGAACTTACCATTTTGCTTTTACTTTTACTCTGGAATTTTTTATCTTTTTATCTTAATTTATCCGTATATATGAGCATCTTGCTTATTATTCAATTTAACGATTAGAGAATTATGTATATACTCATTTTATTTAAAAAAGCTAAAGTTTAAAAATAATCACTATTTATGTTTCTAATCTACTCGAGTAAAACCTTTCTTGTCAAACTCTTTATCAGTTTTTTTTTACAAAAAGCAAATTTATTTAATTGTTTCCTTCTAGCATTTAGGATAAACTATCCGATTTTATTTTGCCTCTATAAGTTATGGAATTTAAGCTGAGCTTTAAAGCTGCTCAGATTACTTCTTGTTGATGGAAACTTGATCTGGAATCATATTCTGTTGATTTTCTTAAGTCAGTTCAGGCATAATTTTGGTTATTGAAGATTATGACTATTATTGAACTATTTTATTTAAAGAATGAATCTAGACATCAATTTAAGCAATCGAAATTCCCTAATTTACGTTATGATTTACATTTGATAAAGCATTAGAAGATACCTGTTGAGCCTAAATTATAGTTATGTCAGTTGGTTATAAATTACTGTTGGTGCTTTGAGATTGAATTGGAGAATAATGATTCAAGACTTAGTAGAACTATATCTTAGGAATGAGCTTCGTGATAAGAAATATAAAAATAGGATCTAAAATTAGAAGATAGAAGAAGTAGCTGATCAAAAGGCTATAAATCCAGTGAGAGTCTTTTTCGGTGTTAAATCTAAAGCTGACCCAGGTTGTAATTATGATACATATTATTAGTTGACCGCTTATGAAGAAACGTTAGATACTTTAAAATTTCAGAAAAAGGCAGATATTTAATATCTTTCAGATTATTACTATAGAGGCTTTTCATAAAGCAGTTGTGAAGTCTTATAATTCAAATTTATTCTTCTCAGTACTTTAAGAAATCCAAACAAGATTAATAAAAAAGCAAATTTAAACTACCATTCAGTCCATTAAGAGGAGAGAGATATGCTTAACTTTTCTTAAGATTAAGGATTTTTCCAAGGGCCAATAAGAGATAAATAAGCACATATTGTCTCCATGACAAAGTTGCCAGCTTGAATTTATTATATACTTTTAGTTACTAATCTGTCGATTTGAGTTTTTAATCTTTAAATATCCAAATTAGAATAATAGAAGAAAGAAAAAATCGAGGAAATGCATATGAGTGTATAAAATTCACTTTATTTGCCATAAATTTCTTCTTTAAATTTGCTTCCAGAATTTTAATGATCCACATTTATGTCGTCTCTCTCTTTTTATCTTGCAAAAGAATCATCCTCTTCATGATATTATTTTTAAGCATCTTCTTAACTTTAATCGATTATATAATTTATTCTCAAAAGACCTGACTTTCAGCATTTGCAAATGTATAAAAAATCTTAATATGTTCCCTATAAGAGACACGTTAACTCCTTAATTCAGATTTCTTGATCTGAATCTCACATCTAGCATGCCAGGACTTCGATATTGGTTTCTTAAAAATAGAGTGTATATTAAATTGAAACTGAATCTTTCAAGGGACTATTTAACCTTGATCAAGAATCATTATCATATATTTATCAGCCTTTGTATATCTCTATGCTTAAATAAGTCCCTTCAGATTAACTGTTTTCTCAAGGATTATTAAAGTTGCTAGTATAGAGAAGTGTTCTCTATCAAGTGACTACTAAGGTAAAAAATTTTGAACTTAATCTTCGAAGTAAAGATAGATTGATCCAGCATAGTCTATTGACAAATTCAAGTTTTAGCGTAGCCATAAATATCTGAAAAAATTTTCTTTTGATAATTAGATTTTAGACATCGCAAATAGTAAAGAAGACTTCTATATTATTTACCAAAATGTTGCTTCAAACTATTCTTTCGATTAGTTTTGTTATCTTAAAGATCTTTAAGTATTTTCTCTTTTTTCCTAAATTGGTTAATTATCTATTATCTTTCTTTTGTTTCCTCAATTTTATTTGAACAATATAGAATCATAAATTTCTGAGATAGTTTCTAACTTATCAAATTTAAGCTCTTATTTTCATTTAAATCTAGACATTTTTCTAAGTAGTTAGAATATCTTCAGGCTTAATCATCTAGCAAGATACGTAAAAGCTCTCGATTGCAATTCTCTATTTATCTAGTGTGTTTGCATTAGAAGACAGCAAATCCAATAATTTCATTAAGTTCTGCTTAACAACTGTCTAAGAGCTTTAACTCATTTTAATAGCTAGGTCATACAAGAAGTTATTTTTCTCTAGGCTAGAATTAAAGACTCTATTTTCTATTTTTTTAATTTCAAGATTTGCATCTCAAATTGTCTTATAAACCTTGATATTTTAGTACAACTTTTAAACTAGTCGCATATACTTTCACCTACTACTAAACTTTAGTCGGTGTAGTTAGCAAACTAAGGCAACTTAAAATTTTGTCCTGATCACTCACTTTTAACACCAAGCGGTAGTTCTTCCACTGTTCCTGTTAGATAGAAAAATTGATATTATAAAGTGTAATTTGCTTCCAAATCAAAGCAATCTGTACTTTACATTAAGAATTGAGTTTCTCATGCGAATCCATTTAAGAGACTTTGCATAAATGATCCGCGTTCAGGAACTTTGTTGACTCAGCCAACATTTTAGCTAATAAAGGTTTAATTATTAACATCTTATAATATTTAAATAGAGCAAATAGACTCTAAATACACTTATAAAAAACTACTAAAAATAGAAGAGAACTTATATTCATAGAAGGAAGAAAAACTAGAAATAAGTAAAGACCTCATAAATCAAGAAGATGAAGTTCATATGGTAGACTGAAGAGCTTAAGCTGGAGTTTATGAACGAATGGTAGAATTAGAGTATGATATTTGAATAATGAAAAAGTATAAGGCTAGAAAATTGAATAAAATTAAATTCAAGATTCCAATTAATTGTAGAAAACTTGAACCAGACTTCAAAAGGAATGTATGGAAATAGAAAGAAATTATATTTCATGTAAAAAAAGGGGATGTTATATTTGTAAGAGCCCTTTACATTTGTGATTGGAAATGTCCAAGACAAGAAAGAATAAGAAATAACATCTGACGAATATTAACTTATAGATAATAAATTTAATGATGATCTTTGTAAGCTTTAAATGATTAATAATTAAAATAACTGTCTGGCTTCCGGCTTAATTGAAGTTTTAAATATATAAATAAATAAAAAATGATAAAGCATTATAATATTTATAAATTAAAAAGTTCTAAATTAATTAATTTAGTTTATAAATATAGACTTTATTATTGAAAATATAGGTAATATATAAAAATATTAGTGATATTATTATATATAGTAAAAATAGTAATTTAATTATCATAAATGAGAATAATAAATAGTTTATAATATTGATGGTAATTTAAAGTAGTATAAAATTAATTAAATATATATTTTAAAGTTGATTAATTATTGTTATTATAGTTAAGATTTATTTTGATATATATTTATTTATTTAATTTGAATATTAAAATTAAGTATAAATTTATATTTATTAATTTTATATAAATTAGTTAATTTAATAATTATAATAGTAAAAAATGATTTAAACTTATTTACATTTCTAGTTTAAATAAACTGTATTATTACAGTTAAATTTAGTTTTATTATAGTTACTATTTTAATTATTTATTTTTAATAATAACTTTATAAAGTTAAAATTTATGTTCTGTTAATTTAATTTTATATATAATAAATGTTTTTACTTTTGATAATTATAGTTTAATAATCTTAAATATTATAAATTAATATTAGTTTATTTTATATTTATTTTATAATATTTAAGATTATTCAATGCTTAAGTATAATATTTATTTTTTATTTTATTCTGTTAAAAAAACTAAATTTCCGTGATTAATTGCTACTGCATCAAGGGTAGAATTTTCATAATAATAATAAAAGAAATGTCCTAAAACATTAGATGTTAATCGTGTTAAGGAGATTTCGATGGGTAGGATAAGATTCCTATGATTCTACCATGCTAGCACAACATTTGTGCATTATGTGTCTTCGATCAGTTCCAAAAAAGCAAGGAAATTAAATGTTCCCAGTAAAATTGCTAATTATCTCACAAGATAAATCCCGTAAAGTTACAAGAGGATACGCAGTTGTTGAAGTATTTGGAGTCAAAGGGGTTGCTCGATAGCATATCATTACTAGAAGGTTAATAGGCTTCAGTAAAATCAGTTCGTATTTAGTTAGTTAAGTAGCAAGCAACTTTCATCTAGTAGTTGATTTAGCATATCAATTTATTCGTCTTCAAGGACAGTTTAGCTGTATAAAAGGACTTAAAATAATCAGCTAAGGTTATCAAGTAGTAGTTAAATCTTCTAAGAATCTAGTAGAGTCAAATAAATAAGAATCAGTAAGGAAATTCTCAGTAGTTAAGTTACGACAATCCATAATTGAGTTAGAGAATATCATCCTTAGTTTCTGAAGCTTAAAGAGTCATGTAATAGTTGTCTTAGGTATCGACAAAGGTATTTGAGGACTTAGAGAATGTTAAGAGTTCTTTTATTTAAGTAACTAAGGTTAATGGTTAATACTAGGTTTAGTTATAATAGTTGAATTATCAAGCTTAGGTTAGCTAATAGGAGAAAGGAGCATTAGAAAGTTAAATAAAAAAATACATTGAGGAGAATAAGAGACTTGCGAAATAGTTGAGTTAAATATAAAGCATTTAGATTTAAAAGCTTAAGCCTCCTAAATAGTCATGTTAATAGTCTATATACCCTATTTAGTTCATATGTTAGTCTATTGAATAGGTCTAGTAGTAATAATAAATTTAAGTTATACCTTAATAGCTTTAGTAGCTTTAGCAGCTTTAGCAGCCTCAACGACCTTAGAAATAGCTTTAGTAGTCTCAATAGTCATTGTAGCCTTAGATATCTTTATAATAGACTTAATAGCAACCTTAACTATTGTCTTAATAATAGTCTGTCTAATAATAATAAGGTTATCAATAATCAAATATTTAAGTTATGCCTTAATAAAAGCCTTAGTTAAGTTTAGATATATCTATAACAATAGTATCGCCAAACAATAAGACATTGAAGTTCGTGGTCAAAAAAGATATTACAATCGCATAGATAAAGGAATAGATAAAATAAAATACAAGATTATATCCACCTTATTTAGAATTATTAAAGAACGGTTAAATATTGAATAACTCTTATACGATAGCTTTAAACGAAATAGTGAATGGAGAGAGTCTTAAAATGATTTTGAGTAAGCAGTACTTATAAAATAATAGGTGGTAAGCGTTTGAAAATCTAAAGAAAAAGGTAAATAAAAAATTTCTTTTTTAATAATTTAGGAAGTAAGAAATATTTAGAAACATATTTTTATTACAGAGAGTAAATTATTAATAATTACATAAATAAGGTATGATTATTTAACAATCTTAACTTAGGTAAGTTAATTTAATATTCTTAACTTAGGTAAGTTAATTTAATATTCTTAACTTAGGTAAGTTAATTTAATATTCTTAACTTAGGTAAGTTAATTTAATATTCTTAACTTAGGTAAGTTAATTTAATATTCTTAACTTAGGTAAGTTAATTTAATATTCTTAACTTAGGTAAGTTAATTTAATATTCTTAACTTAGGTAAGTCAATTTAATATTCTTAACTTAGGTAAGTTAATTTAATATTCTTAACTTAGGTAAGTTAATTTAATATTCTTAACTTAGGTAAGTTAATTTAATATTCTTAACTTAGGTAAGTTAATTTAATATTCTTAACTTAGGTAAGTCAATTTAATATTCTTAACTTAGGTAAGTCAATTTAATATTCTTAACTTAGGTAAGTCAATTTAATATTCTTAACTTAGGTAAGTCAATTTAATATTCTTAACTTAGGTAAGTCAATTTAATATTCTTAACTTAGGTAAGTCAATTTAATATTCTTAACTTAGGTAAGTTAATTTAATATTCTTAACTTAGGTAAGTTAATTTAATATTCTTAACTTAGGTAAGTTAATTTAATATTCTTAACTTAGGTAAGTTAATTTAATATTCTTAACTTAGGTAAGTCAATTTAATATTCTTAACTTAGGTAAGTTAATTTAATATTCTTAACTTAGGTAAGTTAATTTAATATTCTTAACTTAGGTAAGTTAATTTAATATTCTTAACTTAGGTAAGTTAATTTAATATTCTTAACTTAGGTAAGTTAATTTAATATTCTTAACATATAGTTGGCAAGTTAATTTAATATTCTTAACTTAGGTAAGTTAATTTAATATTCTTAACTTAGGTAAGTCAATTTAATATACTTAACTTAGGTAAGTCAATTTAATATTCTTAACTTAGGTAAGTTAATTTAATATTCTTAACTTAGGTAAGTTAATTTAATATTCTTAACTTAGGTAAGTCAATTTAATATACTTAACTTAGGTAAGTCAATTTAATATTCTTAACTTATAGCATGTAAGTCAATTTAATATTCTTAACTTAGGTAAGTTAATTTAATATTCTTAACTTAGGTAAGTCAATTTAATATTCTTAACTTATAGCACGTAAGTCAATTTAATATTCTTAACTTAGGTAAGTCAATTTAATATTCTTAACTTAGGTAAGTCAATTTAATATTCTTAACTTAGGTAAGTTAATTTAATATTCTTAACATATAGTTGGCAAGTTAATTTAATATTCTTAACTTAGGTAAGTTAATTTAATATTCTTAACTTAGGTAAGTTAATTTAATATTCTTAACTTAGGTAAGTTAATTTAATATTCTTAACTTATAGCATGTAAGTCAATTTAATATTCTTAACTTAGGTAAGTTAATTTAATATTCTTAACTTAGGTAAGTTAATTTAATATTCTTAACTTTTAGATTGTAATGATTTTAATACTATTAACTTAGGTAAGTCAATTTAATATTCTTAACTTATAGCACGTAAGTCAATTTAATATTCTTAACTTAGGTAAGTTAATTTAATATTCTTAACTTAGGTAAGTCAATTTAATATTCTTAACTTTTAGATTGTAATGATTTTAATACTATTAACTTAGGTAAGTCAATTTAATATTCTTAACTTATAGCACGTAAGTCAATTTAATATTCTTAACTTAGGTAAGTTAATTTAATATTCTTAACTTAGGTAAGTCAATTTAATATTCTTAACTTAGGTAAGTCAATTTAATATTCTTAACTTTTAGATTGTAATGATTTTAATACTATTAACTTAGGTAAGTTAATTTAATATTCTTAACTTAGGTAAGTTAATTTAATATTCTTAACTTAGGTAAGTTAATTTAATATTCTTAACTTAGGTAAGTTAATTTAATATTCTTAACTTAGGTAAGTTAATTTAATATTCTTAACTTAGGTAAGTCAATTTAATATTCTTAACTTAGGTAAGTCAATTTAATATTCTTAACTTAGGTAAGTCAATTTAATATTCTTAACTTAGGTAAGTCAATTTAATATTCTTAACTTAGGTAAGTCAATTTAATATACTTAACTTAGGTAAGTCAATTTAATATTCTTAACTTATAGCATGTAAGTCAATTTAATATTCTTAACTTAGGTAAGTTAATTTAATATTCTTAACTTAGGTAAGTCAATTTAATATTCTTAACTTATAGCACGTAAGTCAATTTAATATTCTTAACTTAGGTAAGTCAATTTAATATTCTTAACTTAGGTAAGTCAATTTAATATTCTTAACTTAGGTAAGTTAATTTAATATTCTTAACATATAATTGGCAAGTTAATTTAATATTCTTAACTTAGGTAAGTTAATTTAATATTCTTAACTTAGGTAAGTTAATTTAATATTCTTAACTTATAGCATGTAAGTCAATTTAATATTCTTAACTTAGGTAAGTTAATTTAATATTCTTAACTTATAGCACGTAAGTCAATTTAATATTCTTAACTTAGGTAAGTTAATTTAATATTCTTAACTTAGGTAAGTCAATTTAATATTCTTAACTTAGGTAAGTTAATTTAATATTCTTAACTTAGGTAAGTCAATTTAATATTCTTAACTTTTAGATTGTAATGATTTTAATACTATTAACTTAGGTAAGTTAATTTAATATTCTTAACTTAGGTAAGTTAATTTAATATTCTTAACTTAGGTAAGTTAATTTAATATTCTTAACTTAGGTAAGTTAATTTAATATTCTTAACTTAGGTAAGTCAATTTAATATTCTTAACTTAGGTAAGTTAATTTAATATTCTTAACTTAGGTAAGTTAATTTAATATTCTTAACTTAGGTAAGTTAATTTAATATTCTTAACTTAGGTAAGTTAATTTAATATTCTTAACTTAGGTAAGTTAATTTAATATTCTTAACTTAGGTAAGTCAATTTAATATTCTTAACTTAGGTAAGTTAATTTAATATTCTTAACTTAGGTAAGTTAATTTAATATTCTTAACTTAGGTAAGTTAATTTAATATTCTTAACTTAGGTAAGTCAATTTAATATTCTTAACTTAGGTAAGTCAATTTAATATTCTTAACTTAGGTAAGTCAATTTAATATTCTTAACTTAGGTAAGTTAATTTAATATTCTTAACTTAGGTAAGTCAATTTAATATTCTTAACTTAGGTAAGTTAATTTAATATTCTTAACTTAGGTAAGTTAATTTAATATTCTTAACTTAGGTAAGTTAATTTAATATTCTTAACTTAGGTAAGTCAATTTAATATTCTTAACTTAGGTAAGTCAATTTAATATTCTTAACTTAGGTAAGTCAATTTAATATTCTTAACTTAGGTAAGTTAATTTAATATTCTTAACTTAGGTAAGTCAATTTAATATTCTTAACTTAGGTAAGTTAATTTAATATTCTTAACTTAGGTAAGTTAATTTAATATTCTTAACTTAGGTAAGTTAATTTAATATTCTTAACTTAGGTAAGTTAATTTAATATTCTTAACTTAGGTAAGTTAATTTAATATTCTTAACTTATAGCACGTAAGTCAATTTAATATTCTTAACTTAGGTAAGTTAATTTAATATTCTTAACTTAGGTAAGTTAATTTAATATTCTTAACTTAGGTAAGTTAATTTAATATTCTTAACTTAGGTAAGTTAATTTAATATTCTTAACTTAGGTAAGTCAATTTAATATTCTTAACTTAGGTAAGTCAATTTAATATTCTTAACTTAGGTAAGTTAATTTAATATTCTTAACTTAGGTAAGTTAATTTAATATTCTTAACTTAGGTAAGTTAATTTAATATTCTTAACTTAGGTAAGTTAATTTAATATTCTTAACTTAGGTAAGTCAATTTAATATTCTTAACTTAGGTAAGTCAATTTAATATTCTTAACTTAGGTAAGTCAATTTAATATTCTTAACTTAGGTAAGTCAATTTAATATTCTTAACTTAGGTAAGTCAATTTAATATTCTTAACTTAGGTAAGTCAATTTAATATTCTTAACTTAGGTAAGTTAATTTAATATTCTTAACTTAGGTAAGTTAATTTAATATTCTTAACTTAGGTAAGTTAATTTAATATTCTTAACTTAGGTAAGTTAATTTAATATTCTTAACTTAGGTAAGTTAATTTAATATTCTTAACTTAGGTAAGTTAATTTAATATTCTTAACTTAGGTAAGTCAATTTAATATTCTTAACTTAGGTAAGTTAATTTAATATTCTTAACTTAGGTAAGTTAATTTAATATTCTTAACTTAGGTAAGTTAATTTAATATTCTTAACTTATAGCACGTAAGTCAATTTAATATTCTTAACTTAGGTAAGTTAATTTAATATTCTTAACTTAGGTAAGTTAATTTAATATTCTTAACTTAGGTAAGTTAATTTAATATTCTTAACTTATAGCACGTAAGTCAATTTAATATTCTTAACTTAGGTAAGTTAATTTAATATTCTTAACTTAGGTAAGTTAATTTAATATTCTTAACATATAGTTGGCAAGTTAATTTAATATTCTTAACTTAGGTAAGTTAATTTAATATTCTTAACTTATAGCACGTAAGTCAATTTAATATTCTTAACTTAGGTAAGTTAATTTAATATTCTTAACTTAGGTAAGTTAATTTAATATTCTTAACTTATAGCACGTAAGTCAATTTAATATTCTTAACTTAGGTAAGTCAATTTAATATTCTTAACTTAGGTAAGTCAATTTAATATTCTTAACTTAGGTAAGTTAATTTAATATTCTTAACATATAGTTGGCAAGTTAATTTAATATTCTTAACTTAGGTAAGTTAATTTAATATTCTTAACTTAGGTAAGTTAATTTAATATTCTTAACTTATAGCATGTAAGTCAATTTAATATTCTTAACTTAGGTAAGTTAATTTAATATTCTTAACTTATAGCACGTAAGTCAATTTAATATTCTTAACTTAGGTAAGTTAATTTAATATTCTTAACTTAGGTAAGTCAATTTAATATTCTTAACTTAGGTAAGTTAATTTAATATTCTTAACTTAGGTAAGTCAATTTAATATTCTTAACTTTTAGATTGTAATGATTTTAATACTATTAACTTAGGTAAGTTAATTTAATATTCTTAACTTAGGTAAGTTAATTTAATATTCTTAACTTAGGTAAGTTAATTTAATATTCTTAACTTAGGTAAGTTAATTTAATATTCTTAACTTAGGTAAGTCAATTTAATATTCTTAACTTAGGTAAGTTAATTTAATATTCTTAACTTAGGTAAGTTAATTTAATATTCTTAACTTAGGTAAGTTAATTTAATATTCTTAACTTAGGTAAGTTAATTTAATATTCTTAACTTAGGTAAGTTAATTTAATATTCTTAACTTAGGTAAGTCAATTTAATATTCTTAACTTAGGTAAGTTAATTTAATATTCTTAACTTAGGTAAGTTAATTTAATATTCTTAACTTAGGTAAGTCAATTTAATATTCTTAACTTAGGTAAGTTAATTTAATATTCTTAACTTAGGTAAGTTAATTTAATATTCTTAACTTAGGTAAGTTAATTTAATATTCT
>CAMPDV010002572.1:0-62921 GCA_946699065.1 Loxodes magnus | reverse complement strand
CTAAGATCGATTACTTAAATAAAGAAATTAGAACTTTCTAGTAAAAAATACTTTAATATTTCAAAGAGATGTAGACTAATAACTTATATAGCCATAAGCAGATAATTAATAACTATATACTTTAGTAGATAATTGAAAATACCTTACTTCTAAATATAAGTCCCTTTATTAAATTCGATTTTTTGGTATGAAAATTAAATTAAACTTAATTAAATAACTAAACTTCTATAAGTCAAGCATTATTAAACTTTATGATTGATAGTTTCTTTTTATTGATTTATGTATAATACGATCTTTATTTGCTAGAGCTTAAATAAACATATATAATAGTTGTGTCTAGGCTTTAGATCCCTTCTTTTGAAAAGTTTTACCCTTGCCTATGATATTCATACTATTGTTTCGCTTTTTGTAGATTGTCTCACTTATGATCGTAAGTAAAGGCTTTGAATCTGGGTCTTACTGATTGGATTTTATTATCCTTCATTATTTTTTTTGCTATATTGTGAATTTAATTGTTGATCATTATCCTTTTTATTACTTGTTTCTTTCTCCCACTTAATAAAACTTCATATAAGTACCTCATTAATAGATCACTTTAAGGAACATTTCTCCTATACTCCATTAAACGCTTATATTAGCTTGCAAGTCTGTCTTATAAATAGAATTATCAGTTACTAATAAATAGTTGGATTCTCAGTTCAGAGCTAGATATAAAATACCTTCTACTTCCGAAAAATTACCTTATTTATATTTTTAATTTCAGAATAAAATTCCTTTCTACTTGCTTTTATCTATACTGCATTCATTATTCTTTTAAGTTCTATATTATTATCTTAATGATTTTTTTTTCTAAAGCTATAACTTCAGAGTAAATAAATAGTTCTACTTTTCTTTTCATTACAAAAAACTATTATATTATCTATATGATCGTACCTTTAGTTGACTCATACTACTTCGATTATTGCATTTCTCGGTCTTATTTGATGTCTTAATCCTCCTATTTATGCTTCTAACATCTTTTTTTTAACTCTTCTGATATCAATAGCTTTCCGTTTGGTTCTTTCTTAATACTAAAATCTGAAGCTAATTTAGTTGCTTGATGTGAATTTTTTACTAAGATATAAATTAAAAATCTGAAAGCTCTTAATCAATGCATCTGAAACTTATTAAGCATCAGTTTCATTATATTTCATCTTCTCCTTTTGGAATATTTAAGTATTCAGTTAATGGTATAACTCTATAAGAGAAAGTTAACTGTTAAATAGGATATTTGCTATGAAATGCTGAATGAACTTAGTAGGAAATTTGTAGATGCAAGGGAAAAAGAGATCATAGCACTTCCTGGCGAAGAAAGAAAGGAAAATGGAGGACGTTTTGGAGTGAGAGGCTAGATGAACGTGAGTAAAAAATGCATAATCTTAAATACGATGGTAAGCAATATGATATAATTATTCTATTATAGGATTTAAAATAGATTTTAGTCTCTAGTTTGACTTAAAGATATTCGGAAGAGCAAACCTAAATTAAGTTAGAAAAGGGCTAAAATACCTTTCCAACTTGATCACATTAAAATTTTAATAAATCAAGAAAATAGCTTTTTACCAGAAAAAATCAGAAAGTAAAATGGTTATGATGTAAGTTTATAGAAGAGAAAGAAAAGTTGAAGGATAAAATTATTTTTGGATAGAGAAAGATTGAAATGCTATGAACCTGAGATTTTATTATAAAAGCTCTTTAGTAATTTATTAAAAAGATAAGATAAAAGCACTCAAAGTAAATTACTCTAGAATCTAATTTTGCTGAACAGAAAGAAACGGAATGTAAATAGTAAGCTTTAAAAGGATGAATAGAGATAGAGTTAGAAAGTTACTAATTAGAAAGGAAAAGAAAGAAGAAAAAAAAGAAAGCTTCTAGTTAATTTATTCCATTAAACGAGTAAAGCTAATAGCAATGAAATACTTAAGTTGATAATAATAATAAATTTAACTTGTATTTTATTATTAAACTATTGCCTACTAAATATTGTATAAAAGCTTTTATTTTTAGAAATATTTTCTGACCCTTTGTTCTTCCAGAAATGTAGGCTCTTTTAATTAAAACTAAAGAAACAAGAAAAAAAGAACTTAAATATAGATGTGAAGGTTATGGCTTAATAGAACTGAGATTGCTAAACTGAATGTAACCATACGAGCAAGGAATATAATTAAACAGTTTTTTAAAATGAAAGTTTTTGTGTAAAGCCTTCAATTCTTTGTTTATATAACTTACTTAAATTTTTTCTCATTAGTGGATCTTTAAAAGACTAATCGCTAATTGAGTTCCTTAAAGGGTTATTCTTTTAACATAATTATAAGTAATTAGTTATAAAAAAATTTAATAGCCAGAAAAGGGTTTAAATAAGTATATTCAACGCTAGCCAAAGTTTATAAAACTTATTGTTTTATCAATTTAAAGTAGGTTGATATACTAAGCTTTATTTTAGGATCTTAAGTTATATTAACTAACTTAAATAATTAAAGATATTGAACTAAATGCAAATATTCTTGACTTAATCAATTACCCTTAAATTCTACTTCCATTGTTTATTTCTTTATTTCTATCTTAGCGAGATTATTCTAGGAATATACGAGCTGAACACTTTATTTAAATATAGTTTAATAAAAATAATGATAAGCATGCCTAAGCTAGTAATTTTAATTAATAAGTTGGAAGAATTAGAGAAATATAAAATATATATAATTAAATGTTGTTGCTTCATCCTTTATTATCAAATAAAAGTAAGAAAAATATTAAAATCACTATGCAGAAACAAAAAAAATTTATCTATTCAGCTGACCATTTATCCTTTACTTTGTTACTAGCTTGGCTGAAGTTTACTAAATTTTCGTAGCTTTATCATGAAGAGCTTATTTTATAAGAATTGAAATTGAAAGTTTTACTGATCCAAGGACGTTGAGGAAGTTTTCGTATTAGCAGTGTCAGGGCTGGAAAAAAGAATCCTTTTTTTCTTAAGGTTACGAAAATGATCTGTTTGATTTTTCATTTCACGCTAATTCAATGGAAGATAGATTATCCAGTGAGTCTTAAATTTTTTTATTCTCATTTGCAACCAAAAGATTTTAACCTATTTATTTTGAATTTTACGAGCTTTTAATTTATTTCTAAAGATTTCAAAAGTTCTTAATTACAAAGGCAGAATGTTCTTTTTATTCTGGGACGTCTCCTTAAGAATCCAATTAGCTTCTTTCTTAACACTTCATCTCTTATTGTATAGCATCTGATTATCCATTTTAAATTCCCTATAAATTTTCTTTTTATTTTACTTTTTTATCTTAAAGTCTTACTTAATACTTATAATCTGGAGCAAGTAAAGAATTCCTCTACTAGTAACATGGAGTGAGTTACTTCTCACTATTTGTTTACTTTTTCATCATTTCACTAATCTTGTATTATCTCAATATTTTCAGATCTCCTACTTAAGGCTATTCATTGTCTCTTTAATTTACAGCAAAGTCCATCTGGGAGCATGTGATGCCACTTATCTAGAATACGTTTTACTTTTAAATGCTTCATATTCTGAACTCTATTCCTTCCTTTCTACTATTTTATTACCCTGCTTACAAACTCCCTCTTCTCCTCCAATTCCATTAAGCTCTAGTTAATTTCTTAACCTTAATCTTCACATTCTTCAATCAACGATTTCCTTGACTTTACTTGACTAAGCATTGATCTAGATTTCTATAACGATTTTACGACTATTTTAGGATATACCCTTTATTCCTGCATTTTATACTGTATTTAAACAGATTTTTATAACTTTTTTCTTTAATTAACTCATTATATAAAAACGTTTATTCCTCATATGAATTAATACTAAACATATCACAATACCTTTTAAACTTAAGCTAACTATGGTGAAGATGTAAGAAATATTTAGCATTTTATTAGATTATATATCAAAAAATGGATAAATCTGTTTAACCTTGTCTATCCTATTACTGTAATATGGCTAAGTATATTCGATGGGCTAGCTTTATAACCACTCAAATAAGCTGTTAGTTTTATTCTAGAAGCTTTATTATATTAATGCATATTCGGCTTTTTTAGGGTATATGTAAACATTCTTTTAACTGAAATTTATAGTTTTTTATAATGTAAACTACAAACAAATTTATATTTCTAGGTATTACTCTACTATGATACCATTACGAAATAGGTGCTATCTAATGCTAGAACTACTTACTCTCTCAGCTTCTTTTTTACTCTAATTGCAATCAAGCTATTTCCTAAATAGCCTTATGAAATTTGAATAAATTAGGTTTAATTTATTAGACAATAATTCTTAATTATAGACAGTCAAGTTACGCAATTATATGTTAGGTAGTAAATAGAAGAAGGATCAGAGCGCGGATTGCAAGAAAGAAATAGTGGAAGGCGTATGATTAGAGATGGCTGCTATGATCAGGCTTGTTCTAATGTTAGCACCTAGATGCAAATTAATTATATGAATAGACTTTGATTAAGCGGTAGTAAAGGTGTTGAAGATAAACTGGTAAGAAGATAAAATGAAGAGTTAGAAATAGAATTATAGAAGCCAATATTTACCATTACCCTTTAAATTTAGAGTTGAAAGAATAAAAGGGAGTAAAACATCTCATTACTACTATAATTAGATAGATAAGGGTTAGATATGAGACATGATAAGCAATAAATATCCAAGTGATATAAATAGCTTAAATAAATGCTTTCGAACTAAGAGATTAAGGATTTAGGGGTTTGCTAGTTAGAAACTATTAAAGCTTCTTCCTACATTTTGAAATGATATGATATAAACATAATTAATATAATTAAACGTTTAAGAACATAAAAATTAGGTTAGGCACAAATAGCAAATCTAATTTTAGATTTATATTTAATTAAAAATGATAAGCAGATTTTATTTCTCTTAATTTAAGAGTTATAAAAAGAAGATACTAAGAGAGTTTTCACAATAAGAGTTACTATCTGTTGTTTTAATAAAGGTTATAAAATGAAATTTGAATAAAACTTATATGTATTTAGTTTTTTTAAGTGATTAGATATATATGAAAATCATTTCATTACTGTTGAAAGACCAGCCAAAATAATTTTTAAGCAGGTAAGAAGAAAATGCTTGGTTGTTATTGAAATTAGATTAAAGAGTTATCAATGTCTTAGTGATTTACTGGATGAATTATCTGAGGATAATTTTTTCAAACGGTTGTAGAGTCTTAGCATTGATCCATTTATAGTGAAATGTAAGTCACTTAAGAAATAATATTTATTTAATAAACTAACGAAGATTTAATGTATAAATAGCATATTATAGATATGTAGTAGATTTATATTTCTCTTATATAATTATCTTATGACTAAATCCTTCTATTCTAAATTTTTCTTAACTTGTTGTCTCTCAATTTAACTTGTCGATTTCTATCGTTGCTTTAAAAAGGAATTTCTTAATTTCCTTATCTTAACTTGATTTTTTTAATTCCACGTTAAGAGTTATTATGCTAGGCTAACTTATTTCTTAGTCCTAATCAGTTGCTGTTTTTCTTAAAGATCTAATTCTTGAAATTTTCTTATCTTTTATATTTTTTATTATTTTAGCTTACTCAGTTAACTTCAATGTTTCTATTATTGCTCTTGTAGTTAAATTACCTATACACTTTAGCTCGATTGAAATTTATACCTAGCCTTTTAATGACCAGCAAAATCCTTCCTTTACCTTTACTCTTTCCTCTTCAGTTTTACATCTATATTTCTCGTTTTGTGTCCTTATGTTATTAATCTTACGATTTTCAAATTTTAGCATGTTTTTAATAAAAAAATGACGAAAATATTTCTACTAAGTTACCTTAACTATCAATTACGGCTTTTTCCCTTAGATTTCTTCGAAGCTTTCTTACAATTTGACTAGCTCTATAAGAGTAGTTCTTTCTCCTTATTAAGACTTTCTTAACTGAAGCATCTTAACTTCATCTCTCCAATTAAATATCAAAAAACAATCTTAAAGAAATAATTAGAAACAAAATTTAATCATTTCGCAGAGTTAACTGAAAGCATATTACTGCAAAAAAAGGAGATGAATGATTCGATGGATGTAGAGCAACAGTCTACAACAAATTATATTCCATATTGGAAAATAATGAGATGTTGAAACTGCAATCGACAAGGGCAAAAAGTTAGAAGCTACTTCCAATTCTAATAAAATTAAAAGAAAATAGTAGAAAACTAACTGGAAAATATTTTCAGGATTTATTGCAATTAAGAAGGTAAACTATACAGGAAAAAAATACACCAATAAACAAAGAAACTCCAAACATATAGATGCAATTAACGAATTTAATAAGAAATGAATGGGAATCGATCTATCAGAAACTTTCAGAAAAATATATTAAAAATCCTTAGAACATATGATAAGAAAGATCCTACCAAATATGAAGTCTCTTTTATTTAAAATTAAACTTTTGATTTGTGATTAATCAAATAAAGGTGAAATCACGTAAATTAGCTATCTCATTCATTCAAGATTATCAAATTTTTCAGTATATATTTTAGCTGTTTTCATTCTTATAAATTTTTTAGTAGTTACATTATAGAAATATTGATGCAATTTGTCTTTTATATGCTAGCAAAATTTTTAAGACTTGAATTATTCTATTAATTCTGCAGATAGATACCATAAAAGTCTATTAGTTGTTAAGTTTGATCATAGTATTAAAATCCTTTTTCCAGATATTAATGAAAAGAGAGCCTATTGTTGATTTTGGAAAATTAATATTTTCTTATTTAATTTTAATAAAATCTGAAAAATTTTATAGCTATAATGTCTTAAAAGGTAATCAATTAAGGTCTATATAACATGATTCATTAAATGTTGAAGTTGTTACTTAAAAGTCTTTTCTTTAAATTAATATCATGCTTGATTCAATTCTTTTCAGAACTCCAGTTACTCCTTTTTGAATACTTGATGGCACTAAGTTTCTTCCATATTCTGCTTTAGGTAATGTAAAAAGTAAACATAGAGTTTTAAAATGTCAAGGAGTTATATTCTTATATCTCATCTGTAAAAAATAACTTTTTTCATTGTAGCTATAAATATGAATGCGACTTCTTTGCAATGGGGATTAAAATTCTTCTTCTAATATAGAATACTGCCTTAATACGTAACATCTTCTTTTAAACAATCAGTTAATTTCTAATCATAAATTTATGATTTATTGCTCCTGATATTTCTTTAGAAATTAGATGCATTCAGATTTGGTAACTTTGATCTTTAATTGAGTAAATGTAAAAACTTTACTTGTTTCATTATTAAAATCTGTATCTACTTTGCAGATTAGGATAAAGAATCAAATAATCTGCTCATACTCTGCAAGTGAAGCTAACGCTCAAGCACTGGCATTTGAATCCCAATTAGATAATTTTACTTTCCAAATATCTAATTACAATGTCACAATAAAACAATGCTAAAACTGGTCTATATGAACTTCCTTACATAGCTCCATTGTTGTATTAAAATGTTCTAATGTTCATTCCATCTATAATAAATAAAAAGATTAGGTTCTTATATAATAATTGTAAGGCTAATATAAGACCAAGAGGTAACTAACTTAACTCTCTTAAGTTAATCAAATAAAAATATTTTTCTATTGATTCATACATTTTTTCAATATCTATCATAGTTGAGGTAATTTTAGTTTACCTTTTGTACATTCCTGATAGTTATCAATTATCTATTATATCATCCAAATTTATTAAGTAATTTATCTATTTTTCATAAATCCCATTTAAGAAGGGTGAATCAAATTTTTCTAATAAATTAGATTGTATATTCTTTTTTTTAAAGCTTTATCATATAGTTTTATAATGTTATTAATAGGAAAAATAGGTTGTCAGTTTTTCCAATCATCTTTGTTTCCTTTTTTAAAATTGGAATTATCATCGATATATTTAATTCCAAAGGGATTCTTTTAAGTCTTAACATATTATTCAGAAAAGAGTGAAGAATTATTAAAAAATAATATTCACCTTATTTCAGAAGTTCACCTTTTATTCCGTCTGGACCAGCTGCTTTTCCATTCTGAATTGTTTTTATAATTTCTTATATTTCTTGTATGGTAAAAAGATAAAATCCTTATAAATATGAGAGATGGTAATCTTTACGTTCTTAAATACTATCGTATATTTTATCTATTTTTTAATTAATAAGATTTATCTATTATAATAACAATAATATACTTAAAGTTATTAAGGTTTTACATTTCCTGGAATTTCGACCAGTTCTTGCGGACATTTTTTAAACGTGGGTGTATTCCACGACCTTTTTTGAAAGTGGGAGGTTACCACTATAGACTTCCAAGTGGTCTTGCGAAGAGTTTTTATTTATAAATCCCAGTTTGCGTTATCCATAGCTTGCTAAGTTGTCTTCATGTTCTTTTCTGCTCTTATTCGTTTATTCTCTTTCACTATCAGCAATTTCTTAATAAATGATTATTTGATTTGCAATATCAGCACAGTTTATTTTCTCGTTTTTATTTCGTTCTTTTTATCGATAGTTTATTTTCTATTTTTTCTAATCTTTAAATGAAGTTCATATCGATCATTTCTTTTCCTGGATTTTATTTTACTTTTAAGTATATTGGTGTTTTTCTATTTCCATTTTCGTGTAATATTTAAAGCTTTATTGTGGCTAAGTTCAGAGTTGTTCTTCCATTATCAAATTGCTTTGAATGAGCTGTCTTCTGAGTATTAATAATTCGTTGTTTTAATCCTATATGCTATTCATTAATTCCCTTATTTTTCTCCTTAGTTATAAGTTGTTTCTTCATACTTTGAAATTGATTTTTACATTTGATCTAATTAAATTTAAAGTTTTTGATCAGCTTCGTTCTTAAGTTATCATATCTCTATAGGTATTACCATCACTTTACCTTCTGATTACGAACTTGACTCCTCTCGTTTCTATTGTTTTTTTCTACATTTATTTTGCCGCTTTTCTCTTTAGGTTTTTAAGTTAATTTTTGAGAGTCGAAGAGATTAATCCATTTTTGTCTTATAGATTTATCTATTATTGAGTTAGATTAGAATGCTTGTTAAAAGCACAATTCTCCCATGAATCAATTAATTTAATTTTTTAGGGTTTATAATTTTCTTAGCATGTGAAAATATCTACTTAGCATCTCCATTTAGAAGTATAAATTTCTTTTTTGCTTTATTTTTTTGTTCTGACAGATTATACTTAAGTCTTTCAAATTAATTTCACTGTCTCATAAAGATTAGCTACTTGTCCAGAGAATAAGGAAAATAAGTGTTTAAAATAAAAGAATAAGTAATTATAAAAGAGAAAATTATCTGAAGAATATAATTTGCTATAAGAGACCTGAATATCTTAATTAAGAAAGTAGCAAAACTAACTATTTTTATCTATAAGCTCCTTGATAATTTAATCAATATAGGATTAATATTAGTAGAAGTTTTTTACTAGGAACACTTAGAATTTAGCTATAGACTTGTAAAAATTAAAATAGTTAAAGTAAAAAATGTTGAATTATTTATGAAAAATACCTAAACTCTAGTTAAAGATTTAAAAGAAACTAGATATAAAATAGAAGCTAAAGATAATATCTATATACAA
The DNA here is from genome assembly GCA_946699065.1 of Loxodes magnus. Lineage (NCBI taxonomy): Eukaryota > Ciliophora > Karyorelictea > Loxodida > Loxodidae > Loxodes > Loxodes magnus. Next base: position 53,263 of record CAMPDV010002572.1, on the reverse strand, counting down.
GTACATATTTAAGAAAGCTGTTTCTTTATAATAGCCAAAACATTTAAATTGAAATAGCAAAATAGATAGATTTAAAAAAGGAGAATTAAAGCCTTTATTGCATTCTTTTAATAAATGAGATAGAAAAAATGTTGATTTTAGATTCTCGCTCGTTAAAGATTATTTTAATATCCAAAGCGTTTACTTATAAAACTACTAAGATAATACTTTTATTAAAGATACTAAGATCTAGTTAGATATAATTGTTAATGCCTTAATAAGGATTAGTATATTTAGATAGAGCTATATCCTAAGATAATTAATAACTATACATTAAATGAGGATAAGTTAGTAAGGAATCTATATAATTTATAATATTGCTAAGAGAGCTATTTCCAAGGGTAGTTAGTATTAATATAAAATGCTATTAAGAGAGCTAATTAAAAAGCATTAAAGCTTTTATCAAATGGAGTAATAAATATTAATTTATCAATCATTGATGTGATTGAATAACTATCTTAGATAATATTTACATAGAAGAGTATAAAAAATATCTAATCAAGTTAATTAAATAAAAAAATTTTAGGGAATTGATGAAGAAAACGTAGCTAGGAAATATGTTAAAACTAGGTAGAAGATTAAATAATAATTAATTATTATAAATCTTAACTTTATGACTGATAAAATCATTAAAGTTAGATTTTCTAAAGATCAAAATTAAATAATTATAAAATATTCTAATTATTCTAAAAGATCTATTAAGGCAAAGTATTAAGGAGTCATTATACTAAAAATATTTATTCTTTAGCTATTAATATAAATTATTAACTGCTAATTTTAGTGAAGTTTTCATATGTTTCTTTAATTTTAGGCGAATTATTAATTTATCCTTGCACTAATATATAACAATATCATAACTAAATATTTTAAATAGTCTAAGCTTATAGTAACTATAACTGGGCTAATTATTAAATTATTATTTTTAAACACTCAAAGTACTTTAAATTACTTATGATTATTAATATTCTAATAACTTTCCTGTTCTTTCTAGTATATTAGTATTAAGAGTCCTAAGCTTATAATTTATTAATCTCCTTTTACTTCAATAAATAGCTTTTCTTAGATATCTGTTAAAGATAATAGTAATTAGCTCTTTGGTAGTTTATTAACTATTAAAGAGAAATAAAGAATACCTTTAACTAGTTTCATTTCCTTTTAAATTTAAAGTTTATACCTAAGTAACTCAAGCCTTTATGTAATTATTTTATTTAAGACTGAAAGTGAATTTTACTTTAGTATCTGAGTGTTAATTCATTAATAGAATAGACTACTAAGGAAGATGAAATGCTACTATGATTTACAAGCATAAGTCTAATAAGAAAAGACATCAAAAGATTGCACATATACATTAGATTCTTTTGGCCTAGAGAAGACAAGAAGCCAAGTAAAATGTATTTGAGTCCTTACAGCCATGAGTGATAAATAAATACAGAACAAGAGCATTTTTTGCTAAAGTTCACAAGGAAATTGAAGAGCAGAGCTAGAAATCTCATTTCAAGAATAAAGACAAAATATAGAGTAATAAAGATATGAGGATTTCTTATAAGCATTTACAAGCGCTTGAAGATTCGCTTATCTGAAGACCTGCTAAAAGCTTTTGAATTCTTATTTTTTCTCCTTGAAATTAGAAAATTTAAAAGCAGCTTACTACTAATTCATTTGCTGCTTATCCCTTCAATAATTTGCTCGATATACTTAGAAATTTGCGTAAGAAAAATCAAAGCTCTTTAATGAGCAAATGCTATTTTTTTAAATAGCTGTAAACAATTTTTGGATAGGTTCAGACTACGTCTATTGTATTTCTTTACTTCCAGTTATTTTTCCAACGAGCTACCTCGTCTTTCAACAGTCTTCCTCTGCTATTGACTTTGAAAATTCTATTATATTTAATATTTCCTTCTATTTTCTTACTCTCAGTCATTGTTTTGTGATTAATAATAGAAGGAGAAGAGGATTCAGCTATACTATCATGAGCATATCTCTTACCTTGGGAGTCCAGATATGTTTGTAGATCTATTATATTTGCCTTAATTTTTGCTTCTTTCTTGATGACTTCAATTCTTACGGTAAATTGAGGTAATTCTTTAAGTTGAGTTCATCCATTTTAAAGATAATTTAGAGAGCAGATATATTTAATTCTAGCTTATCAGAAGAGTAAGCAGATAGAAATGCAAATAAAAAAGTGGGATTTCGAGAATAGATTGAAGGAAACTGCTAATCACAACACTGAAACTGAGTCAAGTACATTTGTGGGCAAAACTTCACTTCTTATTTCTACATCTCAAAAGATTTATATTCGATATCTTCTTCGATTTTCTAAATCTTCTTCCTTTTTTATTTAATATTTTAAGGCTATTTACTATAGTCTAGTATGTTTCTTTTAAATCTAAAGGATAAGCAAGTCTTGCTAATTTTAGCTTCTAAATCTATTCAGCGGTCTTAGAATTTAACTTTTGTTTATTATTCAATTTAATTTCCTATTACATATATTTCTGCCTTTTTTCTATCTCTTTAATTTTTCCTGGATAGAAGGAGCGATTAGAATAGTATCAAAGTTGTAGATCACAGATTTTTTAAGTAAGAACATGTTCAGGTTTAGAGAAAAGACATTAAGAATTCTTCTATTACCCTGTCAACAAATCTAATAAGAGCATGCTTCCATGGTAAAGACTTGCTAGTTAATTGAATAACTAACTAATTCTTAAATACAGAACTAGAAGTATTCAGCTTGGGGATATAATTTTACAAGTGATTCTAAAATACATAATGCAAGATCTCTTACAGTCTAATACATTTTTACTCTTTCAGTTCAGATTCCAAACTCATCTGTCCGAGTTTAGGTTTAGTCAGAAATAAAGTTTATAGAATTTAATCAATCATGAAGAGCTATTAATGGCTTTATTACCCTATTTTAAAAGTTTCTATTCTATTTCTCCATAAATTAAACTTAAATATAATAAAAGAGAATAAGAGCTTACAACAACTCATGAAAGGCAGTTTCGAGCAGCTTTAGCAAATTTTGATTCAAGAATTTTTGGTAAGATTATTTTATCATTTGTAATCTTTCACTTTTATACTTTCAATGTAGCAAGCTAGATTTTTAAAAAATGCCTTTGATTTAGTTAAATTTTCCATGCTTAAAGAATCAAGTAGCTTGATGTGAACTATTTAATTAATTAGCAATGTCTCGCTTATTATATAAGCATATTTTTCCAAATATTCCTACATTATTCAAAAGTCCTTAAGCATAAGAGATATCATATTCATTTTATTCCTATGAAGCTTTTTTTACTCTTGCTAACTTGGATTTATTGACTGCTGAATCTTTTTGCGATCTTCAAATTTTCTGTAGAATAAGTGAAAAAAGTTCTGCCTAATAGAACTAAATTAAAGATTTTGATTGTTTTCTTAAACTATCACAAATAAATTTCTAGATCTTGAATAAAACTCGTAATTTTATCTAAAATTTTGGAAAATATTCTAAATGAATTCAGAATAACAAATCAAATAGACTAACTATTCATAATTAATGAGTTGTTTAAAGTTGCTTTTTTCTTTTTTAAGCAAACACTTTAAGAGTCACTCTCTGAAATACTAGAATAAATGAGAGGTCATAAGAGTTACAAAAGATCACTTAAAGGATGAGTTAGAAGGGAAATTTAAAGAAGTTAAGTCTTTAAACTATAGAAACTTTTCTTTGCATCTGTTGATTTTTCAAGGTATTAGATTGGTTCTCTGTCTTAGAAAATCTCAAGTTAATTTTGATTAGTTTTATGAATGAATATTGAGGAAAGAATAGAATGAGTATCTAGAGTAGAAGTAAAGCTAGTATATGATAAATAATTTTAAATAAGATATTTTAAAGTTTGGCTAGCAAAAATGAAAGAAGAACAAGAGTAGGCATAAGCACAATTGAGTAGTAACAGTTTAAAAAAGCATAATCACCAAATTATTTTAGAAGGAAAAAAGAAGAATGCTATAATCCTTTATATTATATGAAACTATGTCAGAACTTCTTCTCATCGTTTTAGCTGTCTTTTCTTTACCTACTTTTTAAGATACTTTAACTCCCAAGAATTGTATGAAAAGTTTTATATCTCATCTTTTAAGTTGGAAATTTTTATCTTAGCCTTTTTTAAATGAAACTAAGGATATTAATATCTCTTAAATTTTTTGGAAATTAAATCTTCATAAAGTAATAAATTTGATTAAAGTTTCTGCTTTATTAACTAAATTTAAAGGGTCTAACAATATGCTTATCATTAATATTAGATAAGCCTTACTAAAATCTAACTATCTCTAATAATACATTCAATATTAGTTTATTAAATATGTCTTTGTATCTCTCATTAAGATAAAATCTTATTAAATATATCAGTAAAAGGTTTTACTATATAAATAATTATTTTAAAAAGAGCGGTTAATTATTGAATTTAATTGAGATAACTTTATGAAGGTTTATCATTATTTTACTTTAATATCCAAATTTATTTATCTTCATAAATTATGAATCTCTTGACTGACTTAATTAATAATTAATATATTAATATCCTAATAAACTCTTTCTTAGTGAATATCTTTTATGAATTAATATTCTCTTAGATATTTTTACCTGCCTTTAACGCTCTCAACTTGATCTAACTCTTTAGCATTTTTTTACTGCTTAGATATTATTTAGCTTCTATTAATTAGTATCTCTAACTTTTCTCTTTCAATAAGATAATATTATTATTTTCTCTTCTCTAACTTTTAATTTTATTATCTTAGCAACATTTTCTATTTATCTGCTTATCCTAATATTAAAAGCTCATGCTGGAAGATTTATTAATAAGTTCTAGAATATGAGATTTAATTCTTTAAGCATAGACATATATGTAAATTTAATGCTAGATAATGCTTTTAAATTAGTATTGCTTTGAATAACTTCCTTCTGTTTCATTTTTTCCTTTGAGTTATTTGCCAATTTCTTAGTCTTATATATTTAAGCTGATTAAATTTGAAGCCATTGATTGCTTTATACTATCTTAAATACTTTCCTAATGATTTTTATCTAAAGTCTTGAACTGAATCTTGTAATATAAATACTCTTTTTCTCTTTAGAGCTATAAATCCAGCTTTATTTTACGCTTGCCTTATTATGTTAATTCTAAGCATGCTATTGACTCCAGATATTTGTAGAAATACTCTTTTATCAGCTCTTAGAATATTATTTAAGCTCTTCCTTATTTTCAATAGCTTAGTAAATTTCAATCTTATCTAAAAATACCTCCAAACAATTTACTCATCCTGAAGACATTTACTATATCCTTTATCTTACAGAATTCAATTAATAGCTAAGTATTATTCGAAGAAACTAATTGAAATTTATTCAAGGAACTTGCTTTAGTAGTGTGACTTAATATTTTAAAGAATTAGCTTTATTTATTTTTAAACATTTAAGGATTTTCAAATTTTCATTCTTAAACTAGTAATTATCCTCCAAATATATACGCATCTAAACTATTGTAATTCTAATTTAATGCATATCTATACAATCATTTACTATTTCAAGTCTTCTTTTTCTTGTAAATATAATTTCTTAGCTTTGTTATTATTGCCTTTTAATTCGTGAAGCTCGATTATATTTAGTCATTTTCTTATCTTTATGATCTTTCTTCTTTCTTCTACCTTCTGTCTATTATATCTATTACTATTTACTTATTTATATAGCTCTTAATTAGCAAATCAATTTCTATCTTTTAAGACTTTAAGGAATATTAGGCAGTAATCCAAGGAAATTTATTAATAGGTAAGTATTCAAGCTTAGATCTAGTATTATAATAGCCACCATTAAATAGCTTTACGCTTATCGTAGAAAGAGAAAATATCTAAGAGATGTAATACTTACACTTAATGCCCCTTTCACATAAATAAGTAAATCCCTTTTATCCTTCTATCTTGAATTTGTAAACTTACCAAAATCGAAGTAATATAAGTGCTAAATTATCTTTCTTAAGCTTGTTTTCTTAATAAATATCTTAGGCTTGAAAGTAAATATAGCAATCCTAGTTTGAATATATTTCAGTTGGCAGTCATAAGATACAATAGAGTTATCATAAGGTTAACAAAAAAATAAAGAAAATAGCTAGACATGATAACTTAATTTGCCTATCTAGCAATATAATATAAAACTTTAATAGATCTTCTCTAGATAAGTTGTCTAATTAAGATAAATATTGGGCTAGAAGTTAAAAGGATAAAAGACTTGCAAATCAAATAACCCTTAAATTATAAACTTTTGAAAAGGTAAGCATTATTTAAGAATTAATCTAACTCTCAGGCTTAGTATGTTTATTAATACTAATAAGTCTAATTTAAATTGCTATTAACTATTAAAAATGTAGAACAATGATTCAATAAACCATATAGTTAGTATTTTGTTCCTTAGGAGAATTATAAGAAATAGTTAATTCTTTAATGGAAGTAGACTTATAGGCAAGCTTGGCATTGGATTTATCAAATATGAAATTTGCCCTAATTTAGTTAGAGCTTAGTATTATTAGTCTGTCTCCACTATTTTCTAAAGCTCTTAAACTATAAAAACATATTCACTCAGTAAAAGCTAGTTTATTAAATAAGAGGCGGAAATTGAAGCGACAAATGGAAATGCAACTTAAATTGAGTAAATTTCCTAAGCAAGTTTAATAATTTCAGGAGGATAAAAATTTAGTTAAACTAGATTCGATATTTACAACTATAAAGGTACATAAAATTATAAGATGCAAATATAAAGAAGTTTTCATAGAACAATCTTCAATAAAAGGAAACTAATTTACATCATTTCGGGAAGAGTTTACAACAACTATCTTTATATAGATGTACCGAAATGTGAAGTATTTAGTTTAGAGTCAAAAAAATTCGAAAGCATTTCGTAAATTCTAAATTCTTCATGCGTATTTGGATGTGACTAAGTTGATTCTAAGGTTTATACATTTGGAGGATATTTTCATTAATAACAAGCTAATATAGATAAAATTTAGATATATGATAGTAAGTAAAACTAGTGAGTGATAAGTAACTATAAACTAACTCAAAGAGCATATGCTTCAGCAATTTACGTTCCATAAAGGTAAAATTTTATTATTTATGCGAACTTTTCTTTACTAAATACTTAGATTTTTGACTTAAAGTAAGTTTACTTAGAAGGGGAGAAATATCCTTTTTATGATAAATTTGATTTTGCCTAGCCAGTATTATAAAGAAACAATATCTATTAATATAACTTTTATTGTGATCTAATGAGCTACGACTTTTCAAGCAATAAATGGTTAAGTATTGGCTGATTTAATAAACAAAACAGTTAGAAATAAAATTAGATTAAGCTTTATATTGTTCATTTATAGTTAGATAAAATAGCTTTTAAACTAATAACATTTATTAAACTTTAAATTTTCTAATTTGAGTAAATAAAGATGAAATGGTTAGTTTATAAGATTAAAACCTTAATAGAATAAAAAGAAAATATTATATATTTAATTAACAAAAATAAGAGTAAGACTGTACTCGTACAGGATCACTTCTATAGGAGATTCTACTCGTTTGCTCCAACAAACGAGACTCCAACCCAATCTAGGAAGATGATTAACGCACTTTTCCCAGCAGGAGTTATCGATGACGCTAAGGGAAGAAGTGGTTCTGACTAGATAATCTAGCTAAACAAAATATTTTAAGAAGCTAAAATAAAAAAGATTAATGTTAAAAAAAGCATATTGCTTTAATTAAAATTTATATTTAAATTTTATTTTCAAAATTAAATTTAGATACTTAGTAGTTTTGAATAAAAATCACAGTTTAGTTTTAAAATTAGTTAACTATAAAATCTTAAGGAATTTATACTTATATTATTAAAAAGAAACTAATAAATTAATAAAATACCTAAGGCAAGGCTTTAAATCTAAAATTTACTCAATTATAATTAAACAAAATAACTTTAGTATATAGTATATTTAATAATTATTAAAATAATAATATTCTTAAACTTTTTATTTAAATAAGAGTATTTTTCTTATTTAAATCATTAATTAATAGATGGCTTTAAGATAATTTAGCGAATATAAAAAAATGTAGAAAAAACTGTATTAATAGCATACTTTTTAGCTTTCTTTTTTCGCTCAACAATATAAATAAAATGAATAAAAGATTTATAAATATAATAAAATTTGTATAGTTCTGCTTTAAAATAAATTAAGATATGTAAATTTTAAGATTTGAGTAAAGCTTGAAAAAGCACATTCTACTATAATTAATAAAAGGCATAGATAGTTTTAAATATTAATGTAATTATATAATGAACATCTAAAAATTATTTTAGTTACCTTTTTAGTATATTTCATTATAATAAATTAATTATAGTTTTATAAATAACATTGCTATAGAGCAATTTAATATCTTTTTATAATATACTTCTATCCTCAAATAAGCAAGTGTTCTACCTAGTTTATTAATAACCAATGAAGAGTTTATAATAAACATATATTTAAAGCATAGATACCAAGTAATAGATATGATATTTAGTAAATTATAAGATTAACAAAGCTAAACATTTTCAAAAGGAAAATTAGCTCTTATAGTAAAAAGTTAAAATATTAACTATTATCTCATTATTCAACAAAATGAGACATAAAGTATATTGATGCTACTTTTATGAGAAAACTATACTAAATTTTTTTAATGTTATAATCATTTTGCTAAACAAGGAGGGAAGATATATTTTTGAGATTATATATCTATAATGTAATAATTATATAATAAAATCTGCATTAAATAATTTAATACATTTTTATTTTTCGAGCGAATTTCATGTCCCTGTAAATATATAGATGATAAGACTCTATCATCTTTGAAAAATTTATTTTCTGATAATTTTTCAATTGAGTCACTAAGAAATTGATAGATCTATAATCTAATTATAATTACAATTAAACTTTTGTCTTTTGATTTGATTTTATTAGATTATATGGATGTGATTTTCGCATAAATGATAGCAGATGAAAATTACTAAATTTATATGATCTTATTTAAATTTAATTGTTTACCTATTTTAGGCAGATTATTTGTAACGCTTGATATTAAAAATATATTAGATTTTCATTTTAATTATTCAAACTATCTTTAATTAAGAGAGATTACATCATTTATCATTTTTAGTTCAATGCATATTAAAAATAGATTCAGCTATTTATTTTAGATGCTTTTAATGATCTATTATATTTAATTAAGATAGTTATGATTATACCATATAACTCAAAAAAAAGGAAGAAGCTAGTTTAGCTTCTAATTGCAAACTTCTAGACATATCCCTTATCTCTTAAATTTTAAGCTCTTAATTAAATTACTTATCTCATTAGTATGTTCTATCGCTAACTATTAATCTCAGAATCTTACCATTACCTATCTCAATAGTAGTAATGTGATATTTTGCTCTTGTTCATCTTTTTAACTCTATATTTTAAGAGTATTGTTAAGCACTTATCATCTACCACTTTATTTCTATTTCTTTTTCTATTTTTAGCAATTTTATCTTCAATATCCTTTTCAGCCATTTAATAAAATCTGAAATGCTACTTAAAGTTGATATTTTTATATATATTCCTTTTATTTATTTTTATCTCAATCCTATTAATGTAATCCATTTCAATGTCGAAGCTTATTCACATAGCTAATTTACATTTAGGTAAAAACACTAGAGCTGTTCCTGATCATAACAGCATATCCTAATTATTAGCCTTCCACAAAATCATGCCTACATATAGTCATTCAGATCTTTTCTTCTGTTTAACTACCTAACATATAAATTCCAATCTTGACTATCTATTATTATACCATTATTGGTAAATAAATTAAACCTATCTTATTTTAATATTATACAGCTATTTAGCATTTAACTAGTTATAACCAGAGTCAATCAAACTAACATATTAAGTATTAAACTTGTCAGGCAAAAATACACTAACTAAGTATGGTCAATAAAGGGTTTAAGCAGGGTTAGAGTGAATAAAAAGCGTAAAGAGTAAGAATTTAGATAAGTATTATTATACCAATTGATACCATAATAGAATAACACCTAGAAGTATAAATTTATTTATGCTTTACATGATAAAAATGATATCAACAACACTTTAAAGCGTGTATATACAGATACAATGCTAATCAATTAAAGATTAATAACCATACTACAGTGCTTAGATAGTCAAAGTCAAGCAGATTTGTACGCTTTTTTAAGTGTATAACCTAATAAGATAGCCTATAGTTCTTATGGTGCTCACCATATTTGGTTTAAGATTAAAAGGTATTTTGGAATTTGTAGTGCCAAAGTGATATGAGGAATACACATTTTTATATAAGTAGTTAATTAAAGAAAAAGGTTATTTAAATCTGATGAAATAAAGTATAAAATGCAGGAATAAAGAATAAACCCTAAAATAGTCGCAAAGCTGTTATAGAAATCTAGATCAATGCTTAGTCAAGTAAAGTCAAAGAAATCGCTGCATGAAGAATTTGAAAATTAAGAATAAGAATCTAACTAGAGCTTAAATGAATTGGAGGAGAAAAGGGAGTTTTTAAGTAAGGTAATTAAATAGTAGCAAGGGAAGAATAGAATTCATAATCTGAATCATTTAAAAGTAAATCGTATTCTAGATAATTGGCGTCAAATACTACAGATGGACTTTGCTATAAATTAAAGAGACAATGATTAGCCTTAAGAAGGAGATTAGAAAATATTGAGATAATATAAGCTAAGTAAAAATATGAAAAATCAATCTTCTAGTGAGAAGTAACTCATTCCTTGTTAATAGCAAAGCAATTCTTTACTTACTCCAAATTATAAATATTAAGAAAAACTTTAAGATAAAAAAATAGATTAAAAGGATAATTTATAGGGAATTTAAAATGAATAATCAGATGCAATACAAAAGATGAAGTATTAAGAAAGAAGTTATAAAGATTCTTATGGAGAAGTCTTAGAGTAAAAGAAACATTCTACCTTTGTAATTAAGAATTTTTGAAATCTCTAGAAATAAATTCAAAGGTTGCGAAATTCAAGGTTAGAAGATTAAAATATTTTGGTGCCAAAGGAAAATAAAAAGATTAACGATTCATTGGATAAATTATCTTCCATTGAATTAGCGGGAAATTAAAAATCAAATAGTTAATTTTCATAATCTTATGTAAAAAAGAATTCTTTTTCCAGTCCTGACTCTGTTAGTGCTAAGAGTTCCTCATCATCTTGGATCAATAAAACTTTCAATTTCAATTCTTATAAAATAAGTTCTTCATGATAAAGCTACGGAAATTAAGCAAGCCTCAGTCAAGCTATTTGCAAAATAAAGGAAAAATGGTCAGCTGAATAGATGGAGTTTTTTTGTCTGTGCATAGTTGTTTTAATATCTTCTTACTTTTATTTGATAATAAAAGGATGAAGCAACAAAACTTAATTATATATATTTTATATTTCTCAAACTCTTCCAAACTTATTAATAAAAATTACTTGCATATGCATGCTTATCATTTACTTGTATTAAGCTATATTAAATAAAAAGCTTAACTTATATATTCCTAGAATAATCTCGCTAAGATAGAGATAAAAGAAATAAGAATGGAAATAAAATTTTAAAGGCCATCGATTTAGTAAAGAATATTTGCATATAGCTCAATATCTTTAACTATTTAAGAGAGTTATGATAACTTGAAATCCTAAGATATAGCTTAATATATCAGTCTATGTCGAATTAATAAAGCAATAAGTTTGATAATTTTGGCTTGTTTTGATTTACTTATTTAAACTTTTTCTGGTTATTTGGGTTTTTAGTAGCTGACAATTTATAAATGAATTAAGAGAATAACTCTTTAAGACACTCTATTATCAATTAGTCTTTTAAAGATCTGCATATAAAGAGAAAATTATTTTTAAGTAAGTTATATTAAATAGAATTGAGAGTTTACATAAGAACTTTCATCTTTAGAAGCTACTTAATTTAATTTCTTGATTATATGGTTTCTTTCAAACTTAGCAATCTAGCAATCTCATATCTACTAAACCTTAACCTTCACATATATATTTAATATATTTCTCAGCTTCTTAATTTTTATTAAAAGAACTTAAATATCTTAAAGATCTTAAAAAGTAAGAAAATATTTCTAAAAATTAAAATTTTTATATAGCACTTTAATAGTAATAGTTTAATAATAAAATACAAGTTAAATATATTATTATGAATTTAAGCTTTTCCAGTTTAATGGGATAAATTAATTAGAAGCTTTCAGCTTTTTCTTCTTTCTTTCCCTTTCTTATTAGAAATTTTCTATCTATCCATCCTTTTGAATTATTTAATTTCAGTTTCTTTCATTTAAGCAAAAATTAGATTCTAAAGTAATTTGCTCTGGGGGCTTATACATTATAGCTTATCTTAAATTACTAATGAGCTGACAATACAGCTTTGTTGCTAAAATCTCAAGTTCATAATATTTATTTTTGCTCTATCTAAAAATCGCTTTATCCTTATACTTTTCTTTCTCTTCTATAGAATTACATCTAAACCATTTTATTTTCTATTTTTTTCTGGTAAAAAATTATTTTTTAAATATATAAAATTTTAATGTGATCGAGTTGGAAAAAATATTTTAACCCTTTTCTAACTGAACTTCAGTTTGCTATTCTAAAAAGGTTTTAAGTCAAGCTTAGAGTCGTAAATCTATTTTCAATTTCTAAAATATGCTGAATGGATAACATTATTTCAGTCATATCTAAAATTATAACTCATCTCTCGCGCTCACCTAACCTTTTCCTCTAAAACATCATCTATTTCTCTACCTTTTCTTCACAGAAAGTATCATGATCTCTTTTTCCTTTACATCCACAAATTTTCATATCTAAACTCATTCAGTTTAGCGTGCCAGGCCAAATATCCTATATAACCGTTTACTTGTCTTATAGAGTTATACCATTAGTAGAACACTTAAATATCTCAAAGGAATACGATGACACATAATGAAACTGCAGTTTAATTAGTTTCAGATCTATTTGACTTGATTAAGAGCTTTCAAATTTTATTTTATATCTTAGTAAAAACTTTACATCAAGCAACTAAATTAGCTTCAGATTTTATTATTAAGCATGAATTGAAACAGAGAACTATTGATATCAGAAGAGTTAAAAAAATAAGATGTTAGGAGCATAAATAGGAGAATTAAGACATCAAATAAGACTGAGAAATGTGTTGATTGAAGTAGTATGAATTAACTCAAGGTATGATAATATAGACAAACAATAGTGTTATGAAATAGAAAAGTAGAGCTATTTATTTACCCTGACGTTATAGTTTTAGAAAATGAATCATTAAGGTAAGAATATAGAACTTCAAGAGAATGGTGAATGTAGGATAAATAAATACATGTAGTTAGGGAATAAATAAGTAATACAAGGGATAATGATTCAACTACTAATTCCTAAATATCTAAATAATGCTTGATTATAGCAATTTAGCTATTTAATTAAGTTGAATTTTAATATAAAAATAAAATGTAAAAAGGGAATTATATTTAGAAGCAAGGCATTCTAATTATCTACTAAAGTACATAGCCATTAATTATCTGCTTATAGTTATATTAATTACTATTTTACATCTCTATGAAATATTAAGGTAGGTTTTAGTAGAAAATTCTAATATCTTTGATTAAAGTATTTGATCATTTAAGATTTTATGCATATATAGGATATTTTAAACTATGTTAATACATTGAAGTCGAAATGAATACTCTGCAAGCATAATGACTAAAGTCAGCTTTTAACTTAGACATATTTTTGCTTTTTTAATATTCGAATCATCAACTTCCAGATCAATCGACAGAAAAATAGCAAGTGTGCAATAACTTATATTAGATTATCTCTACTAGTAATCTGATTAAAGAAAAGCTATAAAATTAGAAGATATAAGCAACTTATTAATAGCAGTAATGTTAATACTTCCTTGGCAATACTTTGCCTATATTATCTATATAGTAGTTAGAAATTAAGCTTTTAGTCTAAGTTTAGTTGAAAATATAAGCTCATATTAGTATTTTAATCTTCACATTTGTATTATCTAAGTATAAGATACTCAAGCTGAATGAGTGGAATATTAACTTTGCTTGTTATATTTTTAATATATTAGAAAGGAAATTTTAAGTTAAGTATTAGACATTAAAAAGTTCATAAAGTTAAGTTTACTATCTAATAATTAAAATATAAACTCATAAAGTTGTAAATAATGCTTAAATAGAGGCTAGTTATTAAGACTCTTTATCTATTTATTTTATAATAATTAAACAATATATCACCTTTAAATATGCTCTAGCTAGTAGAAATAAAGCTTTTATTATATAAAGTTTAGTTCCTTGTTTGCAAAGTTGATAATTGACTGTATATTTAAAAAAAGGTATTAAATATAAATCCTCTAATCAGATTAACTTATGTTAATCATTTTGCTTAACTGAATATTATCAGACATTTAATATGTTTAATCATTCTAAATCACTCTAAAGTATTTAACTGACACTTTTAATATATTCTTTCGCTTTTATTACTCATCTAGTGAAACCTATTGAAGCATATGTTAACTATATCGACATTTTAGGTTCTAGTATTTTCTGATTTAGGTATAAAATAAAAAGGGACATTTATGAATTCTAAAAATAAGGAAATACAAGTTTGAAATTGGAATACAAAACAAAAGTTAGGAGTATGATGACTAATAAGTTAAAAATATGTATAAATGTTCGTATGCCAATCACTCATGTACAGGCTACTAGGTAAAAATAAAATAGAAATAAAATCGCCAAGAAAGAAAGCAAGAAAGCCATGTAGTCAGAATCTATTTTGCTTCCTTCTTCTGAAGTTTCTTTCTCATTTTCTTTTTAATTTTGAAGCAATAAATTAGAGAATGTTCTATCACTAGAAAATCATTCTTAACTCGACTGAGATATTGAAGTGCTTTCTTCGCTGATAAAGCTAAGACTGGAAAATTAGCTTTAATTTTATAAAGGTTAAGTGCTATTTATTTATCTAATTCTTTCATTCACTTATTCTAGGGGCACAAAGCTATCTTTTGCCAAGACTTATTGCTTAGGTGTGTTTATCAAATCTGTTAAATTATTTTCCTTTAGCTTTTTTGTTTAACTGCAAGGAATAGACCATTATGAAGTCATAAATTTTTTCCAATCTTATGCTTCTTATTATTCCATTGCTATCGAGCTTATATTGCCAACTTTAGCTTTTAGTTTGCTTTATTTTTATTATTAGAGTGCTTAAACTTTGTTAGCTGGCTTTTTTTAATTAATATCTTGAGAGCTACTCGAATTAGACTAGCCTTAATTACTTCTTTTATTAGGAGTGGAATCTGAATCCTTTTAGATAGATCTCTTAATTTAACTTTGCTTATTCATTGTTTGATTATAGCTCTCTAAATTTCCTATAAAAGACTGATCTGAATATTTAAGTCTTTCAATATAGACCGTTCCGTCAGCAGCATACCAATCATCGCAAATTTATCGTATCTTTAAAGGCTATAAGTTCTAAGTTTCAGCACCTTTGAAGTTTTTCTATTCCACCCTACTTTTAAGCTTTTGCTCGCAGTCTTTTTCCTCATAACTCGTCCATAATCTACACGCCTACCCTTATTTACCCAAGGAAAGTATTTTTTTCTTACTCTCTGATCCCAAACTCACCTATCTTCTTTCTGCAGATATGCTTTTTAGACATTCACCTGAATGGTTGCTCATTTTTATTATAAAAAAATGTATATGGCAATTTAAATCTCACCGGCAGGTAAATTAAATACATAACATATTAAAAACCCTTGACTAACTAAATGCTCAATATGGAGTATAAATTAAAGGTAATTTAAGTATTAAACATTCAGATTTAATAAAAGTATGCTGGTAGCTATCACCATAGAGAACGAAGTCATTTAGCTTTTTCTCATAAATAGCTAGGAGATTATTACAAGTATCTAGGCACGACTATTAAAGGGGATATAGAAGGTAAATAGTATTTTGAATTGATTCATTAGCCAGAATAACTAGCAACAGATATAAAAAATGATATTTTGCTTTCAATTAATATTAAAAGAATGGCTAAGAGAGAGATAAAGAGATATCATAATTAGTCAAATTTTTACAACCAACAGCTCTAAGAAATAGAAAAGTTGATACTTATAACTGGTAAGGCTTATAAAAATATATTGGTGAATTTTGATTAAGGGAAAGAATATTTAATTAAATAAGCTGAGCATTATATAAATAGAGTAAGAGAGGCATATTAGTAAAAAAAGAGATATTGATAATGCATAGTGTTTGGAGTGTTTTATTAAGATATTTTAATTAATTTTAAATTTTTAAGTATGTAATTTTGAGTTAGTTATATATTAAAGTGATATTATCTTTTAGAAACTAATTTATAAGAGTATTGAAACTGAGAACTTTTATTAAATTATACCAAAACCTTCATTGTAAATCCATGAGTTATAAATACATTGATAAAGATAATATATAGTGCTTATGAAAAGCATGAAGATTTTAATACTCTCCACTAGCAAGAACTTTGACTTGCTATTATTAGAAATAAAATATTGCCTAATTATCTTATCAAATATATGAAAATAAGCAAAATATTAATATAAATTATATTCTACTAAATACAAATGTGTTGTCTAAAGTCATTCTTATACTTCTTTTGCTAATTTCCTAAGTAGAAATGCAAACTTTAATTTCAATAAATTATAATTAAGCTCCTTTTACATAGCATATAAGCATCAAGGACATTCACCTGACTTTTATACTTTAAAGCTAATTTTTCTACCAATTTGGTTATAATTTTTCTAAATAGTATTGAATATTAATCATATAATATATTAAAGTAGATATCTATTTATTACAAGATATTATTTTATTAAGCTTAATATAAAAAATAGAATATCTTTGCTCTTAAAATTTTAGATGAAATATTAGTTTTAGTTGCTATTATTTTCTTATATTCAGGTTTAGATTATTATTTATACATCATATATGGCTAGCTTAGGTTTAGTGTATTATGGTATTTTATTTAAATTTGATTGATGATTAATATAACTATGATTAACTGACTAGACACAAGATTTCTTTAGAACATTTCATTATCTACATGTGAAGGTTAATTTCTATTGTATATTATTTTGATGAAAAAGATTCTTCAAATATGATTATTCTACATGTCAACCCTTTTAGCAATGCAGGTATCAAGACCTCATACAAAATGTGAGATGGCTTGACGAATTATGAAAAATACCACTATCAAACCTAGCCTAAATATAAACCCTTTATTATTTATTCCAGGAACTTAAAAAGATTATAATCTTAATTGTAAGTGATAAATATAACAGGATAGATTATCTATCCATTTAATTAATAATTTAAATATTATATTATAAGTATTATCAAATTATAATAAAATGTAACTTTAACTTATCCTAAAGTATTAGCTATCTATTAAAAGATTAATTATTGCTATGCTAGTTTCTATTTTTTACCCTTGCCTATAACTATACCTTTAGAAACATAATATCATCTTTAAGTTTACTTAGCTGTTTCTTACTATTTCCTCTTAAGCTTCCTTTTAATATTCTTTCTTTCAAAAATAGCTATATTAGTTAGCTATTAATCTAAATATTTCTTACTCAATATACTTATTTAATAATATCTAATAATAGTAGCTTATATTACTAGCACTTATATAAATACCATTGCTTAAAGAATCCTTTTTAAACTATTAGCTATATATCATTATTTTCTTTTCCCTATGCAAGCTGATAATTTATCAGCTTTTTCGATACCTTCAATATAGGAATTGCTAGGCCTAATGCTCTGCTATTATCAGGCTAGTTATTATTACTTTTAACAGTAAGTCAGAGTAATTTAGTCTACTACTGATAAATAAAATATTAAAATGATGATGATGTTAGTCTTAAAGACTCAAGCTGCTTAGAATGAAATCTGAGATGCTAAAATAATTTGAATAATTTGAAGATTAAACTCTTTAGTGTCTCTAGAATTTAAAAATTAAAGAATTTTATACTAAAATTCTGATTCAATCTTTTGATTACTATAAGTATGGAAACTTAGCTAAGAAAGGAACTTCTTTGGCTAGAAGTGTAGATCTTAGTTCCTAACTGAAAATAAAGATAAAGGAATAGAAATAAAATGGATATGATAATAATCTCTTATATAAACAAGTTGAGAGTAATAGAACATATTGAGATATATAAGAACTAGGGGAAAGGCTTAGTGGATTAATTTATGCAAAATTAATCAGATTAAAATTGAGAATATGAAAGGTAGGCAAATTTAAGTTATATAAAGTTTAATATTAACTTTGAAAATAACTTCTAAAATATTTCAGCTAAAGATACAATTTTGCTCAATAGTATTAAATAAAATAATTTAAGTCTTTAATAATCTTAACTAAGCATAAAATATGACTATAATAAGAGAACTATAATTAAAATAATTAAGATTAAAAATGAGAAATAGAAGTAAATATATGAAAAATATTATAGATCAAATGAATCTAACACTTAAGATTAAGATTCATTTAATTTATGCAAAATACGAAATCTAGGCTTTTAATAATGCTCTTACAGTCCCTCTATTTAAGTTTTTTTATATCATAAAAGCTTAAATAATTTGCTTGAAATTCTCCTTAAAACAATACTTTTTGGAATTAGGAATATTTGCATTTATATTTTCAAAGAATACAGTTATGAGTTAAATGGTAGCAATCAAGATATTTTATCAATTCAAAAAATTATTGTAAAAATCCTACATTGCGGCTGGTATCTAATCCATCGAGATAAGACTGAAAACGATTGAGTATAAAGTAGGACTTTTCAGGCAATTCATTCAATACCTTAAAAATAAATTCAAATGGAACTTCTTTGGCTTATAATCTCCATTAGATCTTCTCATAATCCTGTTCTTATAATAAGTTTAGCGGATTTAATGTCCCTGTTAATTTTAACTTAGATAACTTCTAAGTATATTTAAATAGAAAAATAAAACTAAGCAAGGCATAAATTTATAAAATAACAACCACTAACAAATTTTTATATACAAGCTAAAGCAAAAATAATTTCTGCC
This sequence comes from Loxodes magnus, assembly GCA_946699065.1. Lineage (NCBI taxonomy): Eukaryota > Ciliophora > Karyorelictea > Loxodida > Loxodidae > Loxodes > Loxodes magnus. The sequence continues at coordinate 34,039 of CAMPDV010002572.1, read as the reverse complement.
TAATTAGCCTTTATTTAAATAACATTTTACCCTCTAGAAATTAATTTTAAGCTATTAAGCATTTTATTATGTAATCTACTCGTTTAATCTCATAAATATATCTTTCTCTTTATTAGTAGAAAGTTTTCTGATCTTCTTAGATATATTTATTCTAGCAAAATGCACTAGTTAAATAAACTATTATGAATTAGATTTTTTATCATAATATGACAAGTAAAGGATATAAGAGAATCTATAAAATGACTTATTGACTAGCTTAAAAAGGTATAAATGAAGATAAATGATGCTAGAGTTTAAAAATAAAATAAACTTAATATTAATAGCTTTATATTTAAGATCTATTTTAAGTATAATCTGCTATTTAAAAATTAAGTTTAATTATCTAGAAAATAAATTTACACCTTTATACTTTTCTATTTAACTTTAAAGTCTCTTAAACTATTTAGTAGTTAGAACAAACTTAATTTTAAATATCAGTACTCAAATTCGTATAGATGATATATTGACTATCCACTTCACTAAAATTATACTATAAATTGAAAACTTCTATCACAGATATCTCAGAATTAATTTTATCCTTGAATAAGGATAAAATTTTTATAAATATGATGTTCTAGCTTTTTAGTATCTAATCTGAAAAGCAGGAAATTATTATGATGAGAAATAAAAGGAAATATGCTTTTTGCATTATCTTCTATTAGCATGCATCTTTAGTAATAAAAGCATAATAAGCTGAATGAAAGGAATAAATATCCTAATTTATTTATATCAGGCTCCCAAATATTCTAAAGAGATTGGATACTAACTGAGGATTTAGAGATTAGCAGCAGATTAAAAGTTAAAATAATAAATTTAGATCTTAGCTAAAGATTTCATCATTGATTAATAGCTTGTAAAATCTCAGAAAAAAGTTGATAGCTTTTTGTATTTTAATGCATAAGAGATGGTAAAATATGTTTGAGTTGCTTATAGAAATATTAGTTGGCTTTCGTATTGAGAAAAAAGTATTTCTCAGCTATAAAAAAAATCTATCACAAAGTATATAAAATTAGTTAATTTAAATCAATCTGGAGATAATTTTAGTTCCAGGTTTTCTATTCTTATAGCTTTAAATAGGCCTTACATAGTCTGTTTTTTAAAGCTTATATATTAGATATTAAAGTTTAATCTTAAAACTAGGACAAAAATCATATAATTTAATTTTTCCTGTTATAAATCTTAAAATAATATTATCATATTTAATTGAAAGTTGGTAAGACACTTTAATTAAGCCTAAATTAGTTGAACATCTATTCGAAACTTAACTGAAAAAATTATACATAAAATAACCTTTTACACTATTTAAAATATTATTATACAGTTGAACTCCATGCTATACATAATTAGCACTCAGTCCAACTCTCTTTTGTCTATTAAGTTTATTACTTTAATTAAGTTTTTTGAGTATCATATGCTTGGTATTCAATATTTGGAGTCCTAGATATAAATTAGATAAATTTTTTAAAGCTTTAAATCAAAAATTTACTAACTTAAATTTTCCTCTAATTTGTAAGAAGATTTTATCCTATTTAGAAGTTAGGGATTTTAATTAAAAATTAATTTCCTTTATATTTGAATAAACTTTAAATAGGTAAACACTCAAAACTTCTTTTATAAAATGTTTACTTATATTCTCTTTCTTCTCTACCTAGGCTTAAAAAAGAAAAAAGCTATTTTCATTCTAGTAAAAATTGCAATTTCAAATTTATTTTGTATGTTCAAGAATTGAAGGATATTAGGTGATATGCATGCCTTGTTATTTACCTCCTATACATGTGAAGAGTATTTTTATTACAGATTCTGGGTTATGATATTTATTTTTAATTTATTTGTTTTTTATATATTAAGAATGCTTAAAAAGGATATTTGATAAGCAAAAAAGATATTCTTAATCTAACTAAACCATTATTATTAATCTAGGCGACTTAATTAAAAAATTATTAATAAAAGACTAGATAAACGAATAAATATCTGATTTATTGATTTACATCTAGATTTTACTGCTTATACATTAATAACCCCTGAAAAGCAGCTTAAGTATGCTTAGATCTAATATTTTTTAAAATTGATAAAAGTTATTTTTCTTTAGATTAGTTTAGCTTTTAACTCTATAGTTATTTTATAATCACAGTTAAACATAGTTTAAAATTATATAATTAATACTTGTATTTCTCCTTCTATTTTAGTTGCTTTATTATATAATAAAAAGTGATATAATAATAATAAACTACAGTGGTTCTTTCATTATTTGACTTGTCACTGTTCTATCTTTGTAAAAACGAACTATAAATTAGATTTTCTTTTATCTCATTTCTTTCGCTTATGTCACTTCTTAGATTTTTTCAACTTGATTCTGTTATACTATGTTCACATTTAGAGTCTTCTAGCTTAAATAAATTGGCGCCTTTTTATAACTTATCTTTCTTTCTGTAGTAAGTTTAGGCTGATTTATAAGATATTTTTGGTATTAAATCCTTTTTGATATTTTGATGTCTTTTCAAAATAGATTCTTCATATAAATAAATACTCTATTAATAGAAATGATTTAATTTAGGACATAAACACTTAAAATAGCTCTTCCATGTTTTACCAATTTTGAACCTAATGATTGACTTATCAGCTGAGTAAGCATAATTATGTTTTCATTTCTAAGAATCATTATTAAAATAATTCTCACTACCTAAAATATACGCTAAAAGCTTTTATTTTGCAATTTTTATTGAAATTTCATTATTTCAATCTACTTAAACTTATGGCTATTATCAAATTATCAACTACCATCTTTACCTTCTTACAACTGATTTTCTTTCTTATATAATTAGCTATTTCTTAACTCTTGCTTATATTAGATTAAATCATTTTTTATATTATTCTTAGATTTACTTCGTCGCTTTCTAAATTTTATTTCTTTGATTATATTAAAATAGGTATTTCAATTATTTTCCTTTATATATTGCTATTAGATATTCATTTCAGACTCCATTCTACTAATTACAAAACTAATTAGTTTATTTATAAGCTTTAAATGGTGTGTTTTTATCCTCCATTTTTCTTATATGTTTTTGCTTGAAACTTAATAGTCAAAGATATTTTATTTCCAGTTCTCTAAATTATCTGAGTATTGCCTTTAATAGAAGAAATAGCTGAAAATGATATAAAGCTTTTTAAGATAATTAGGCAATACATATTCTTTATACTACCCAAATTTATTATAGTTTTAACTACTTACACTATTTAGAATTCTAAACTTTTAAGGCTTATTCTAATAATAAAAATCTAATTTATCAAACAAGAGCAGGAAATTTAAGCAAAAATGGAAACGCAACCTAATTAAGAAATTTTAGAATAAATTTAACATTTTAAGAGGATAAAATTTAGCTAAACTAGATAGTGATATTTACAACTAGCTAGATAATTAAAATTATAGTTAAAAATCTAAATAAGTTTAAAAGAAAAATCTTTTATAAAAAGTAACTAATTTACATCATTTCTGGAAGAATTTGCAATTACTATCTATAGACAGATTAACTAAAGTGTGAAATCTTTAATTTTGAGTCGAAAAATTCTAAAAAATTGCGTAGGTATGCGTTACAGTATAATAAAGATATAACATCCATTTATATAACTTTTATTGTATCTAATTAGCTATAATTTTTCAAGTATTAAATGTGAAAATTTTAGTTGATTCAGTGAACAAAATTGACAGAAATAAAAATAATAAAGACTCTATACCTTTCTTTTCATGGTTAAATTAGATAACTTTTTAGCTAAAATTATCTATTAAATTTATTTTTTATAAGCTTCTAGTCTAATTAAAAAATTAAATAGTAAAAATGCTAAAAGGATAGCATTAGTTAACTTTTAGTTAAATTAAGAATTATTTAAAACTTATTAACAACTAAGCAGTTTATTTAGTTATAAAACTATAAGCAAAAACGGTCATAACTTAATGCAGGTTATTTAAAGTATAAAGTTATAAAAGGTAAATTAAAATAAAATAGCTATGAGGATAAATAGTTTTAGTAACTTAAAAGTATTTTATTATTTGAGTAAATAAAGATGAAATGGTTAGTTTATAAGATTAAAACCTTAATAGAATAAAAAGAAAATATTATATATTGAATTAACAAAAATAAGAGTAAGACTGTACTCGTACAGGATCACTTCTATAGGAGATTCTACTCGTTTGCTCCAACAAACGAGACTCCAACCCAATCTAAGAAGATAATTAACGCACTTTTCTCAGCAGGAGTTATCGATGACGCTAAGGGAAGAAGTGGTTCTGACTAGATAATCGATCTAAACAAAATATTTTAAGAAATTGAAATAAAAAGGATTAAAATGTAATGCTTAAAAATCCGCATTAATAACACATTTCTTAACTTTCTTTTTTCACTCAATAATATAAAATAAGAGGAAGCAAAAATTTACACCTTAACTGTATAATAGTTGTATAATAATTGATATATAAAAGATGATTAATCAAATATAATAAAAGAAAAAGCTAAAGTAAACTTATCTAAATAATTCCTTTAATCTCTTTATTATAATTATCATATTCATCTCAATATACTTCATCATTTCCTTCCACTTTTCTTTTGAGACTTTTTGCTTCTTCTAAGAAAAAGAATTAAAGTTGACCCTCTTAAGAAATCTATAAACCAAATTAAAAGAAAACGAAAAGTTAAAAATCTATTAAAATAATACTTCTAAAGGAACTATTATTCTAGAGGAAAATGCATTAAGTTAAATCTTCAAACTATAATAATCTTTTATTTTAAGAAAACAAAAAAAGAGAAAGATGGACATTACTAAGATTTAATGTACTAGATAATCAAAAAATTATTATAAAGATATAAAAATCAAAATTAAAAGCTTTGAAAATAAAATAAAAGTTAACTAAATTATATAAAATTTGTGTAGTTTCAGTTTAAAATAAATTAGATGCTTAAATTTTATAATTAGAGTAAAACTTGAATAAATACATTACTATTATAGTAAAAAGCATAGATAGTTTTAATTAATAATGTAATTTATATAACAAGCTATTAAGAATTATTTCTATAACCTTATGCTTTATTTCATTATAATAAGTTGATTAAATGAATAATCATAAAATTTAAGTAAAAGCTTAATAGACTAAAATTATAGAGTAATAAATGCTAAAAGTAGTATGAGAGCTTACCTTCGAAACTTTTAAAGTCCTTAATATAGAATTTAGGATCTTTAAAAGTATAAAGAGCAAGATAAAGTTAAATGTGATTTTTTTAATTATAATTGTAAATGTTCCTGATATCGTTTATTTTAATACTAAGATTGCTTTAAATCGTAAAACAGAAACTTTTAAAAATCTACAATACTGGAAATTTCTTAAGAGCAATTGCAGATTTATAAGGTTTATGATGAAACAATAGAACATGTTCCATTCAAAATTTATTCGATTTTAAAGCGGAGTTTTACGAAAAAAGTTTGTTATCTCAATAAAAAAAGAAAAAGGGTCATTCTTTTATTTCTAGATCATATTTATTTGATTTATCTAAGATTGCTAAAATAAGCAGGAGAAATAGTAAATTTAGGATTTTATAGATGTAAATATGAAGGGGATGGAAATATATTCTTATATGAGGTTAGATGAGTAAAATGTTTAAGTGGATAGAAATGATGAGTTCATAAAATTTGATGAGGAAGAGCGAAGTAATATGAAGTGAAAGTATCTGAATATTAGGGTTAATGAACTCCTTTTTTACAGGGACAACTTATAAGGCATTTTAACATTTAAGATTTAGTATTTTTATGAGTTATAATGATTTCTTAAGTTTGTATTAATTAATTAATTTGATAATTTTGCATATAATAATGCTATAGAATAATTTTAATAGCCTTTATAATCTACTCTTATTTTCAAATAAGCAAGCGTTCTATATCGCTAATTAATAATGAAGCATTTCTAATAATCACAGATATCAAATCATAGATATATGATATTTAGTAAAGTATAAGATTAATAAAACTGAACATTTTCCAAAGGAAAATTAGTTCTTCTAGTTATAAGCTAAAATATTAAAATTATCTTATTATTCAACAAAACGAGACATAGAGCATATTGATGCTACTTTAGATATATATACGAAGTTTATTTTTTTATGTTATAATCATTTTATTAAACCAAGGAGGGGAAATAGTTTCAAGGATACATATTTATAATATAATAATTATTAATAAAACCTACATTAACTAATTGAATAAATTTTACCCTTTAAGCGAATTTCATATCAATTTAAATGTATAGATGATACAAATCTACCATCTTTGAAAAAAGTTTAACTCCTTATAATTTTTCAAGCGAGTCACTAAGAAATTGATAGCTCTTTAATTTAATTTTAATTATAACTTAACGCTAACCTTTTGATTTAATTTTATTCGACTAAATGATTGTGATTTTCTTATAAATAATTGCAGATGAAAATTATTAAATTTTATACCTTATTTCAACTCAATTTTTAATCTATTTTTAAACAGAGGATTTGTAACGCTTGATATGAAAAATCTCTTAGATTTTCATTTTAATTACTCAAAATATTTATATTAAAGAGAGATTCTATCTCTTATCATTTTTAATTAAATACATATTAATTATTAGATTTTGCTATATATACCTAACTTGCTTTTAATGCTCTATTACATTTAATTAAATTAGTTATTATTATACAATATCACTTCGAAAAGTAGGAAGAAGCTAGTTTAGCTTCCTACTAGCAGATTTCTAAACATATCCCTAATCTCTTAAATTGTAAACTCTTAATTGAATTACTTATCTCTTTATGTTTTATTGCTAACTATTGATCTAAAATTCTTACCCTTTCCTATCTCAATGATAGTAATGAGATACTTTACTCTTTTTTATTCTTTTATCTCTAGATTTTAAGAGTATTGATGAAAGCTTACCATCTGGCACTTTATTTTAATATCTTTTTTATCTTCTTAGTGATTTATCTTAAATGCCTTTGCAACTGTTTAATAAAGTCTAATATATACTTAATGCTGATTTCTTTATATCCATTCCTTTGTTTTATTTTTCCTCTTAATCTTATTAGTTCAATCTATTTCTATGTCTAAGCTTATTCAAATATCTAATTTACATTTAGATAAAAACACTAGAACTGGCCCTGATCATAGCAGTTATATCCTAATTATTAGCCTTCCACGAATTCTTACTTACATATAGTCACTCAGATCTTTTCTTCTATTTAACTACCTAACATATAAACTCCTAGCTTGACTATCTTTAATTATACCATTATTGGTAAATAAATTAAACCTATCTTATTTAAATATTATAAGGCTATTTAGGAGATAACTAGTTGTAACCAAAGTCAATTGAACTAACATATTAAGTATAAAATTGTCAGGCAAAAATACACTAACTAGGTGTGATCCAATAAGGGGTTCATGAATGGTTAGAGTAAATAAAAAGCAGAAAGAGTAAGAATTTAGATCAGTATTATTAGACCAATTGATATCATAATAGAATAACACCTAGAAGTATACATCTATTTATGCTTTGCATTATAAAATCGATATCAACAACACTTTAAAGAGTGTATACATAGATACAATGCTAATCCATCAAATACTAATAGCCTTATTACAGTACATATATAATCAAATATTCAATAATTATCTCAAAAATATCGATAGCGATAGAAAGTTACTGAATAGAAAGGGAACGAAAAGAAGAAAAAACTGGAAGCTTCTAATTAATTTATCCCATTAAACCAGGAAAGCTTATAATCATAGTAATATATTTAGCTTTTTTAATTAAACTTAAGAAACAGAAAAAATCTCTATAATATAGGTGTGAAAGTTAAACTTTTATAGATATGGTACTGTTAAGCTTGAAAGAAACCATATAATCAAGAAATAAAATTAAAAAGTCTTTAAAAATGAAAGTTCTTATGCAAATCCTCAATTTTTGTTTATATAACTAACATAAAATAATTTTCTCTTTATATGCATATCTTTAAAAGACTAATTGATAATAGTGTTTCTTAAAGAGTTATTCTCTTAACCATTTATAAATAGTCAGTTACTAAAAACCAAAATAGTCAGAAAAGGATTTAAAAATTAAATTCAAAACTAACCAAAATTTAGAAAACTTATCAATTTAATGTAGGTTGATATACTAAGCTTTATCTTAAGATCTTAAGTTATATTAACTAACTTAAGTAGTTAAAGATATTAAGCTATATGCAAATATTCTTGACTCAATTTATAACTCTTAAAATTGCATTTCCATTGTTGATATATTTTATCTCTATCTTAGTGAGATTATTCTAGGAATATACAAGCTTGAATTTTTATTTTAATATAGTTGAATAAAAGCTAATGACAAACTTGCGTTTCTAGCAATTTTAACTAATAAGTTAGGAAGACTTTGGGAAATATAAAATATATATAATTAAGTTTTGTTGCTTCATCCTTTCACTAACAAATAAAAGTAAGAAGATATTAAAACTACTATGCACAGACAAAAAAAATGTATCTATTCAGTTGACCATTTGTCCTTTACTTTGTAACTAGCTTGATTGAAGCTTTCTTACTCTCTGTAATAACTAATTTTACAAGAACTTATATTGAAAGTCTAATTGATCTGAGATATTGAGGAACTTTTTGCATTAGCAGTGTCAGAGCTGGAAAATGAATCCTTTTTTATATAAGATTACGAAAATGATCTGTTTGATTTTTCATTTCACGCTAATTCAATGGAAGATAATCTATCAAATGAATCTTTTATCTTTTTATTTTCATTTGGTACCAAAATATTTTAACCTTCTTACTTTGAATTTCGCAATTTTTGAATTTATTTCTAGAGATTTCAAAAGTTCTTAATTACAAAGGCAGAACGCTCTTTTTACTCTAAAACTTCACCCTAAGAATCTAAATTACTTCTCTCTTGGTACTTCATCTCTTATTGTAAAGCATCTGATTATCCTTTTTAAATTCCCTATAAAGTTTCCTTTTAATTTACTTTTTTATCTTAAAATCTTTCTTAATATTCATAATTTGGAGTAAGTAAAGAATTGTTTTGATTACATGGAGGGAGTTACTTCTCACTAGATGATTACTTTTTCATATTTTTACTAAGCTTGTATTATCTCAATATTTTCAGGTCTCCTACTTAAGGCTACTCATTGTCTCTTTAGTTTATAACAAAATTAATTTGTAGCATTTTACGCCAATTATCTAGAATATGATTTACTTTCAAGTGATTCAGATTCTGTACTCTATTCCTCATATGTTACTACTTAATTACCTAGCTTGCAAATTTCCTTTCCTCCTCCAGTTCTATTAAGTTTTAGTTAAAATCTTAACCTTAGTCTTCAAATTCTTCATTCAGCGATTTCCTTGACTTTACTTGACTAAGCATAGATCTAAATTTCTATAATGACTTTACGACCATATTAGGATTTATCCTTAATTCCTGCATTTTATACTGTATTTAAATAGGGTTTTATAACCTTTTTTCTTTAATTAGCTACTTATATAAATGCGTTTATTTCAGATATAACTTTAATACTAAAATTTCTAAAAACCTTATAATCTTAAACTAAATATGGTGAACACCATAAGAACTATGGACTATCTTATTGCTTTATATCTAAAAAATTGAACAAGTCTGTTTGACTCAGTTTCTTTCTATTCAGTAAAATTAAATTCTAAAGTAATTTGCTTTGAGGATTTATGCATTATACCCTCATCCCATTAATAAATTACTAATGAGCTATAGTACAGCTTTTTTACTAAAATCTCAAGTTCATAGCATTTAATTTTTCTCTATCTACAAGTCGTTTTATCCTTTCACTTTTCTTTCTCTTCTATAAACTTACATCTAAACCATTTTGTTTCTGATTTTTTCTGGTAAAAAATTATTTTATTTATTAATTAAAATTGTGATAAAGTTAGAAAATTAGTATTTTAATCCTTTTCTAACTGAACTTCAGTTTGCTCTTCTGAAAAGGTTTTAAGTCGAACCTAGATTCTTAAATCTATTTTAAATTCCTAGATTAGACTGATTATATCATACTGCTTACCATCATATTTAAGATTATGCCTCTTCTCTCATTTCATTTAGCCTCTCACTCCAAAACATCTTCCATTTTCCTTTCTTTCTTCGCAAGATAATAGCATAATCTCTTTTTCCCTTACATCTACAAATTTTAATATCTAAGTTCATTCAGCATTTCATAGCAAATATCCTATATAACCGTTTGCTTTCCTCTTATAGAGTTATGCCATTAACTTACCCCTTAAATATTCCTAAAAGATAAGATGAAATATAATGAAGCTAATGCTTAATAAGTTTCAGATGCATTGATTAAGAGCTTTCTGATTTTTTATTTATATCTTAGCAAAAAATTCACATCAAGCAATTAAATTAGCTTCAGATTTTAGTATTAATCAAGAACCCAAACGGAAAGCTATTGATATAAGAAGAGTTAAAAAAAAGATGTTAGAACCATAAATAGGAGAATTAAGACATCAAATAAGACTGAGAAATGTGGTGATTGAAGTAGTATGAGTTAACTCAAGGTACGATCATATAGACATACAATAGTGTTATGAAATAGAAAAGTAGAGCTATTTATTTACTCTGACGTTATAGCTTTAGAAAATGAATCATTAAGATAAGAATATAGAACTTCAAAAAATAATTAATGTAGGATAGATAAAAGCAATTAGTAAGGAATTCTAATCTTAAAAAAAGCGTAAAAAAGGAATTTTTCGGAAGTAGAAGATTTTATTTAACTAGCTTTAAACTGAGAATCAATTATGTGCTAGTAACTGATAAGTCAATTTCTAAGATAGACTTGCAAACTAATATAAGCATTTAATGAGTATAAAAATGATCCTTATAGTGATTTATTGTATATTACTTATATGAAGCTTTATCAAGTAGGGGACTGAAAAAAGTAAGTAATACAAGGGATAATGATTCAAAGATTAATCCTCAATATCAGCAAAGAAAATAATGAAGGAAAATAAATTCAATCAGTAAGACTCAAATTCAAAACCCCTTTTAAACGATCTAAACGAGACCATCTATAACGCAACAAAATTATTAAAAATAATATTGGCAGGTCTAACAATTTTCAAAAGAAGGGAAGCAAACAAACAAAAATATTAGATCTATTTATTCTAATTATCTACTGAAGTATATATTTATTAATTATTAATATGCATCTCTATGTAATATTAAGGTAGGCTTTTATAGAAAGTTCTAATGTCTTTGATTAAAGTATTTGATCATGATGATGATCCCTCAGCAATACTTAGCACATTCTATCATATAGTAGTTCTAAATCAAGCTTTAAGTCTAGGTTTCTATGAAAAGATAAGCTCAAATTAGTATTTTAATCTTCACGTTTGCATTAATCTCAAAATGATTATCTAAGTATAAGGTACTAAAACAGAATGAGTGGAATATTAACTTAGCTTGCTATATTTAATATATTAAAAGGGAAATTTTAGGTTAATAATAGACATGAAGTCATAAAGTTAAGTTTACTATCTAATAATTAAAATATAAACTCATAAAGTTGTAAATTATACTTAAATAGAGGCTAGCTATTAAGACTCTATACCTATTTATTTTATAATTATTAAACAAAATATCTTCTTTAAATATACTCTAGCTATTAGAAATAAAGCCATCTAAATTGATAATTGACTGTATTTATTTAAGATGAAGCTATTAATTATAAATCCTTTAATCAAATTAAATTTAATAGACATTAAACTTAAAAGAACCATATCATGGATTTAACATGCTTAATCATTTTAAATCATTCTAATTTATTTATCCATCACTTTTAATATACTTTTTTCCTTTATTTACACATCTAGAGAATTCTATTAAAATTAAGTTAGCTATATCAACATTTTAGGTTCTAGTATTTTCTGATTTTAGGTATAAAATAAATAGGAACAGTTATAAACTCTAAGAAAATAAAGAAATAGGAGTTTAAAATTAGAATATAAACAAAAGTAAGGAGTATGATGACTAATAAGTTAAAAATATGTATAAGTGCTCGTAAGCGAATCACTCATGTACAGGCTACTAGGTAAAAATAAAATAGAAACAAAATTCCCAAGCAAGAAAGCAAGAAAGCCATGTAGTCAGATTCTATTTTGCTTCCTTCTTCTGAAGTTTCTTTCTCGTTTTCTTTTTAATTTTGAAGCAATAAATTAGACAATGTTCTATCACTAGAAAATCATTCTTAACTCGACTGAGATATTGAAGTGCTTTCTTCGCTGATAAAGCTAAGACTGGAAAATTAGCTTTAATTTTATAAAGGTTAAGTGCTATTTACTTATCTAATTGTTTCATTCACTTATTCTAGGGGCACAAAGCTATCTTTTACCAAGACTTATTGCTTAGGTGTGTTTATCAAATCTGTTAAGTTATTTTCCTTTGGCTTTTTTGTTTAACTGCAAGGAATAAACTATTATGAAGTCATAAATTTTTTCCAATCTTATGCTTCTTATTATTCCATTGCTATCGAGCTTATATTGCCAACTTTAGCTTTTAGTTTGCTTTATTTTTATTATTAGAGTGCTTAAACTTTGTTAGCTGGCTTTTTTTAATTAATATCTTGAGAGCTACTCGAATTAGACTAGCCTTAATTACTTCTTTTATTAGGAGTGGAATCTGAATCCTTTTAGATAGATCTCTTAATTTAACTTTGCTTATTCATTGTTTGATTAAGGCTCTCTAAATTTCCTATAAAAGACTGATCTGAATATTTAAGTCTTTCAATATAGACCGTTCCGTCAGCAGCATACCAATCATCGCAAATTTATCGTATCTTTAAAGGCTATAAGTTCTAAGTTTCAGCACCTTTGAAGTTTTTCTATTCCACCCTGCTTTTAAGCTTTTGCTCGCAGTCTTTTTCCTCATAACTCGTCCATAACCTACACGCCTACCCTTACTTACCCAAGGAAAGCATTTTTTTCTTACCTTCGGATCCCAAACTCACCTATCTTCTTTCTACAGATATGCTTTTTAGACATTCACCTGAATGGTTGCTCATTTTTATTATAAAAAAATGTATATGGCAATTTAAATCTCACCGGCAGGTAAATTAAATACATAACATATTAAAAAACCCTTGACTAACTAAATGCTCAATATGGAGTATAAACTAAGGATAATTTAATTATTAAGTATTTACATTTAATAAAAGTATGCTGGTAGCTATCATCATAGAGAGTCATATCATGTTGCCAATAATTAGCGAAGAAAATATTAAAAGTATCTAGGTGCGACTATAAAAGGGGATATAGAAGGTAAGTAGTATTTTGAATTTATTCATTAGCCAGGATGATAAACAACAGATTTAAAGTATGATTTCTTGTCACGAAATGAATATTAAATGAATGGTTAAGAGAGAGATATAGAGATATCATAATTAATCAAGTTTTAGCGATAAACAGCTCTAAGAAATAGAAAAGTTGATACATATAACTGGTAAGGATTATAAAAGAAATTGGTGAAATTTTGAGTAAGAGAGAGAATATTTAACTAAATAAGCTGAGCATTATATGAAAAGAATAAGAGAGACATATTAGTAAGAAAGAGATATTGATAATGCTTAAGCATAGAATGCTCTATTAAGAGATTTTATTAATTTTTTATCTTTAAGTATGTAATTTTGAGTTAGTTATATATTTAAGTGATATAAACATTTTAGAAATTAATTATAAGAGTATTGAAGCAGAGTACATTTAATAAATGATACCAGAAACTTTATTGTAAATACACAAGTTATAAAAACATTGATGAAGATAATATATAATCCTTAAGAAAAGCATGACAATTATAATACTCTCCATTAGCAAGAACTTTGTCTTGCTATTATAGCAAATCAAATATAGACAAATTATATTGTCAAATATATAAATTAAAAAAAATCTTAATATAAATCATGCTCTGCTAAATACAAATGTGTTGTCTAAAATCATTCTTATATTTCTTTTTGTTAATTTCCTAAGTAGAAAGGCAAACTTTAATCAATTTCAATAAATTATAATTAAGCCCCTTTCACATATCTTATAAGCATTAAATGCATTTCACCTGACTTTTATACTTTAAAGCTATTTTTCTACCAATTTGGTTATAATTTTCTTAATTGTATCGAATATTAATCATATAATATATTAAGTAGACATCTATTTATTACTAGAGAATATTTTATTAGCTTAATATAAAAATAGAGTATCTTTGAACTTGGATCTTTAGATGAAATATTAGTTCTAGTTACTATTATTTTCTTGTTAATCAGGTTTAGATTATGATTTAATACAGACATCTAAGGTTAGCTTAAGTTTAATATATCAAGGTATTTGATTTAAATTTATTGATTTTTAACATGACTATTATTAAATGACTAGACAACAGATTTCTACAGAAAATCTCATTAACTACATGTGAAGGTTAATTTCTATTGTAATTTTTACTTTAATGAAGAAGATTCTTCAAATATAATGCTTAGATATGTCAACCCTTTTAGTAATGCAGAGTATCAAGACCTCACACAAAATGAGAGATGACTTGACGAGTATGAAAAATACCACTATCAAACTAAACTTAAAAAGAAGCTCTTTACTATGTTTCCAGGAAATTAAAAAAGATTATATACTTCTTTGCTGGTGATAAATCTAACAGGACTAATAACTTATTCATTTAACTAATAATTTAGTCATTATAAGATAATACATTATCAAGCTATATTAAAATGATAAGTATTAGCTATTTATTAAAAGATAAATTATTGTTATGCTAGTTACTATTATTTTGCCCTTGTCAATAAATATACCTTAGAAGCATTTCATAATCTTGAAGTTTGCTTAGCTGGTTCTAACTATTTGCTCTTAAGGTTCCTTTTAATATACTTTGTTTAAAAAATAGCTATATTAGTTAGGTATTAGTCTAAATATTTCTTACTCAATATACTTATTTAATAATATCTAATTGCAGTAGCTTATATTACTAGATGCCTATATAAATATAATTGCTTAAAGAATCCTTTAAACTATTAGCTATATATCATTATTTTATTTTCCCCATGCAAGCAGATAATTTATCTGCTTTTTCGATACCTTCAATATAGGAATTACTAGATCTAAAACTCTGCTATTTATTAGATTTATTATAGTTGCTTTTAATAGTAAACCAGAGTCATTTAGTCTACTCCTGATAAATCAAATATTAAAATGATGATGATGTTGGTCTTAAAGACTCAAACTGCTCAGAGTGAAATCTCAGATATCTAAATATGAATTTTCTTACCTTAAAGATTAGACTCTTTAGTGACTCTAGGGTCTAGAAAGTCTAAGAACATATTTTAAAAACTCCGACTCTGATACTGAACCTTTTGAACCCTAGAAGGATGAAATTTTAGCTAAAGGAACTACTTTGGCTAGAAGTATGGATATTAGTCTCCAAACTGAAAAATAAAGATAAAGAAATAGAAATCAAAATGATATGATAATGATCTTTTATAATAAAAAGTCGTTATTTATAAAAGGAGCATATGGAAATATATAAGGACTATGGAAAAGGCTTATTGGATTAATTTAGGCAGAAATAATTAGACTAAAATTGAGAATCTGAAGGTAAGCAAATTTAAGTTATAAAAAGGCTAAAATTAACTTTAAAAATAGCTTCTATCATATATATCAACAGTAGATATAAGTTTTTGCTTCAAAAGGTATTAAATCAATCAATTCAATTCTTTAATAACCTTAACCAAGCATAAAATGTGGCTGTAATAAGAGAACTAAAAATTAAAAAAGCAAAATATTAAAAATGAGAAATAGAAGCTTGAATTGTAGCTCGATAAGTTCAAATATGAGACTTCCTAGATATCTGAAAAAGGGAATAAATGCATTATAAAATAGTCCTTTGATATTTCTTTTTAACTTGATATTTAAAGCTTTATTAATTGAAGGTTCAATAGTTAATTTACAAAGTAAAGAATAAATCTATTTTTTATATAATAAAGGGTGTATATGTGTATTATCTAGATTCTTATTAAATTAGTATAAAGTAAACAACAAAAGGCTAAGCTACTAGTCTGATAAAATAACTGCAATCTAATTTGCATATTTTGGCTAAGAATGACTTACTATAAAGGGAATAAAGAAGGTTAAGTTACCATTTGCTTATTTAATTATAAAAGGGTAATAAATATAGCTATTAAGCTTTGCTTTATATAAAAAGGCTAAGTTTATTAGAACATCAAGTATTTTAATTATAAAAGTCATATTTAAAATATTTTAGTAGGAGGATTGGCTTTTAGTCTTTTATTGTTATCAAATGAGCTACTGTTTTACAAAGTATTAAATGTGAAAGTATTAGATGATTTAACTAACTAAATGACAGAAATAAAAATAATAAAAGCTTTATACCTTTCTTTTAATGGTTAAATTAGAAAGCTTTTTAGCTAAAATTATCTATTAAATATATTTTTATAAGCTTCATGTCTACTTAAAAATTAAATAGTAAAATGCTTAAAGGATACAATTAGTTAACTTTTAATTAAATTAAGAATTATTTAAAACTTATTAACAAGTAAGCAGGTTTATTTAGTTATACAACTGTGAGTAAATACAATCATAAAAAGATGAAATGGTTAGTTTATAAGATTAAAACCTTAATAGAATAAAAAGAAAATATTATATATTGAATTAACAAAAATAAGAGTAAGACTGTACTCGTACAGGATCACTTCTATAGGAGATTCTACTCGTTTGCTCCAACAAACGAGACTCCAACCCAATCTAGGAAGATGATTAACGCACTTTTCCCAGCAGGAGTTATCGATGACGCTAAGGGAAGAAGTGGTTCTGACTAGATAATCAATCTAAAAAAATATTTTAAGGATGTGAAATAAAAAGGATTAATGTTTTAAAAAAAGCATATTGTACGTCTACCTATTAAAAATTAATCTCAACTGCTTCATTAATAGTAAGCTTTATTTTATCAATAATTGCATAAAATTTAGATTTTAAGATAGAAATCGATGAAAAGATTCTTAAATTTATCTCTTTCATTAGTAATAATTTGAGAATGTTTCAACTTATTTTAATTTAATACTAAAAATTTACAAAAACTAGGTAGTGTATAAAGATAAAATTAAAACTTGATTCATTAAGCAGAAGAAAAGGAAAAATAAAAATGAATAAATATAATATATTGAGCGAAAGGGCTAAACTAAGAATCTTTAGATAAATTAAAATATAAAATATAACAATATTTCTGAAATAAATTACAAGTTTTAAAGACTATTAAATGTATATCCACTTAAAATAAAAGATAAAACTCTATTAATAAAATTTATATTACCGATCTTAGATTATTTTCCAAGAATCTTGCTTTGACCTTCTATAGAAATAATTTGCTAATAAATAAAAAAAATTAATACTAAAGTTAGAAAATAATTTATAAAAAATAAAACAACAAAAATGACTTAATCTAAGTTCATTTTTTACGAATTTACTAATTCAATTTTATTTTTAATTAAATATCCTATTCAATATATGATTAAAATTAAAGTATAATCAATTATTTTAGTGGCTATCATTATTTTAAGATTATTATGAAAATATTTTGAGCTCATTAGTCCTTTTCTCTTGTTCTAAAGTAGATTTTAAATTAAATTATCCTTTATAATTTAAAAAACTAGCTTTAGTGATAAAAGTTGTTTTTATTATTTTAATGAATAAAAAACTAGATAAATAGCGTAAGAAGCTATTATTTAGAATTCACAGAACATCTAATTATATAATTTTAAATAAAATAGAATTACATTGCTAAGCTATTATATTATTCAACTTTTCCTTTTCTCACTAAGTCTGCTATAACTTTAAACTCATTTCTCAATTTACTTCCAAAAATATTAATAATAGCTAAAATCAATATATTTATAAAGGGATCAAGTCAAAACTTAAATTTCATTTAAGTATACACATATCAAGATGCTATCAAACTCAATCAAATCTACTCTTAGTATCTCATTATTCATTTTCTTATAATTAGTCAACAATTAAAAGAAAATACATTATTTACCTTTTTACTTGAGCCAAATAGGAAGTTTAAATTAATTTAGTATTTTAGACCTTTCAAATTTATACCTTCATTTGAGAAGATATTATTACTCATTAAAAAGAAATATCGAAGGACCATTTTATAATTCATTTATTTTCTTTTTCAGATTAACTAGGAAGTCTCGTATTAGAACCTATTGCTATATATATCAAGCTCCTATTTCTCATTTTTTATCTTTTACTTATATATATTTATTCTAGTCCCTTATTATCGCCAAATTTTATGCTTTCTTAAGGATTTTTAAAGGTTTTAATTATTTTATTTATTATCTATTAAGCAAAGCTTGTATCTTTAGCTGAAATATTTTAGAAGCTATTTTTAAGTTAATTTTCGACTTTATATAACTTAAATTTGCCTACCTTTCAGATTCTCAAATTTGTTCTTGCTAATTTTGCATAAATTAATCTAAAAAGCATTTCCCCTAGTTCTTATATATTTCCATTTTATCTTTTTATTACTCTCGAATTGTTTATATAAGAAATAACGATCATATTCATTTTATTTCTATTCCTTATCTTTATTTTTCAGTTAGGATACTAAGATCTACACTTCTAGTTAAAGAATTTTCTTATCTTAGCTAAATTTTCATACTTATAGGACTTAAAAGATTTAGTTTCAGATTTAGTATTTTTAAGCTAATTTTTTGAAATTATAGACTCTAGAGCCATTAAAGAATCTCACCTTTAAGGAAAGAAAATTTAAATTTAGTATATCTGCGATTTTACTCTTAGCAGCTTTAGTCTTTAAGATCAGCATCATCATCATTTTAATATCTTGTTTATCAGTAGTAGATTAAACAACTCTGACTTACTATTAAAAGCAATTATAATAAGTCTGATAAATAGCAGAGTATTAGATCTTGTAATTCCTATATTGAAGGTATCAAAAGAGCAGATAAATTATCTGCTTGCATAGGGAAAATAAAATAATGATATATAGCTAATAATTAAAAAGGATTCTTAAAGCAATGGTATTTATTTAATTATCTAGTAAAATAGGCTACTATTATTAGATATTATTAAATGAGTATGCTGAGTAAGAAATATATAGACTAATAGCTAACTAATATAGCTATTTCAGAAAAAATATAAAGAAAGTTTAAAAAAATTAAAAAGAAGAAGCTAAATATAATTAAAGATGATATTAAGATTCCAAAGGTATAGTTATTGACTAGGTAAATTATTAATAACTAGCATAGCAATAATTAATCTTTTAAAAAATAAACATAAACTATAAGAAACGTTGCACTTATTTTTTAATATAGCTTGGTAATTTCTTATCTTATAATTACTTAGTTATTAATTAAATGGATAAATAATTTATCTTGTTAGATTTATCACCAACAATGAAATTATACATTTTTTTAAAGTTCCTGGAAAATATTCAATGGTTTCTTTTTTAGATTCAGTTTGATAGTGTTATTTTCATATCTCGCCAAGTCATCTCTCATTTTGTGTGAGGCCTTGATACCTGCATTGCTAAAAGGGTTGACATGTAGAATAATTATATTTGAAGAATCTTTTTCATTAAAGTTAAATTACAATAGAAGGTAATCTTCACATTTATTAAACGAGGTTTTCTTAAGAAATCTGCTGTCTAGTCAGTTAATTATAGTCATATTAATAATCAATAAATTTAAATCAAATACCTTGATATATTAAACTTAAGTTAACCTTAGATGTCTGTATTAAATCATAATCTAAGCCTGAAAATCAAGAAAATAATAGCAACTAAAACTAATATTTAATCTAAAATTTTAAGAGCAAAGATATTCTATTTTTTATATTAAGCTTAATAAAATAATCTCTTGTAATAAATAGATATCTACTTGATATATTATATGATGAATATTCAATACAATTTAGAAAAATTATACTCAAATTTGGTAGAAAAATTAGCTTTAAAGTATAAAAGTCAGGTGAATGTCCTTGATGTTCATAAGCTATGTAACAGGAGCTTAATTATAATTTATTGAATCAAAATTAAAGTTTGCACTCTACTTAGAAAATAAAAAAAGAAATATAAAAATGACTTTAGACAACGCAGTTGTATTTATAAGAATATGATTCATATTAATATTTTGTTTATCTTCATGTATTTGGTTAGATAAATTGACAATATTTTATTTTCAATAATATCAAGCCAAAAATTTCTAAATTGAGGGTATTAAAATCGTTATGATTTTCATAAGTACTATGAGCTATTTTTATTAATGTTTTTATTATTCTTGGTTGTTAAAATTTGACTAATTATGATATCCCTTTATCTCTCTCTTACCATTCTTTTAATGCTATTGAAAGCAAAATATTATTTTTTATACCTGTTGCTAATTATCCTGCTAAAGAATCAACTAAAAATGCCATCAACCTTCTATATCCCTTTTATAGTCGTACTTAGATACTTGTAGTATTCTCTTAGCTATTTGTAAAAAAGCTAAATGGTTTCGTTCTCTATGATGATAGCTACCAGTATATTTTTATTAAAATGTGAATGCTTAATAATTAAATTACCTTTAACTTATGCTCCATATTGAGCATATAGTTAGTCAAGGATTTTTTAGTATTTTAAGTATTTTAGTATTTAATTTACCTGCTGGTGAGATTTAAATTACTATTTACATTATTTTTATAAAATGTGGAAGCAGGATTCAGATGAATGTCTAAAACGAATATCTGTAGAAAGAAAATAGGTAAGCTTGGGATCAGAAGGTAAAAAAAAGAAGCTTTCCTTGGGTAAATAAGGGTAGGCGTGCAGGTTATGGACAAGTTATGAGGAAAAAGACTGCGAGCAAAAGCTCAAAATTAAAATGGAATAGAAAAGCTTCAAAGGTACTGAAACTTAGAACTTATAGCATTTAAAGATGCGATAAATTTGCAATGATTGGTATGATGTAGACAGTAAGATCTAAAATAAAAGGTTTAAAGTTTCAGATTAGTCTTTTATAGGAAATTTAGAGAGTCTTAATCAAACAATGAATAAGCAAAGCTAAATTAAGAGTTCTATCTCAAAGGATTCAGATTCCACTCCTAATAAAAGAAGTAATTAAAGCTAATCTAATTCGAGTAGCTCATAAGATGTTAATTAAATAAAGTCAACTAACAAAATTTAAACACTATAATAATAAAAATGAATCAAACTAGAAGCAAAAGTTGGCAATATAAGCTTAATAGCAATGGAATAATAAGAAGCATAAGATTGAAAAAAGTTTATGACTTCATAATGGTCTATTCCTTACGGTTAAACAAAAAAGCCAAAGAAAATCTTAACAGATTTGAGAAACATACCTAATAAATAAGTTTTGGCAAAAAATGGTTTTTTTCCCCGAGAATAAATGAATGAAAGAATTAGGAATGTAGATATCACTTAACCTTTATAAAATTAAAGCTCTTTTTCCAGTCCAAGTTCTATTAGTGAAGTTAGCACTTCAATATCTGTGTCGAGTTAAGAAAGATTTTCCAGTGATAGAACATTCTCTAATTTATTGCTTCAAAATAATGAAGGAGAAAACGAGAAAGAAACTTCAGAGGAAGGAAGCAAAAAAGAATCTGACTATGCGGCTTTCTTGCTTTCTTGTTTAGGAATTTTATTTCTATTTTATTTTTACCTAGTAGCCTGTATATGAGTAATTCGCTTACGAACATTTATACATATTTTTAACTTATTAGTCATCATACTCCTTACTTTTTTAATATTCTAATTTCAAACTCCTAATTTCTTATTTTCTTAGCATTCATAACTGTTCCTATTTATTTTATACCTAAATCAGAAATATTAGAACCTAAAATGTTGATATAGCTAACTTAATTTTAATAGAATTCTCTAGATGTGTAAATAAAGGAAACAATTATATTAAAAGTGATGGATAAATAAATTAGAATGATTTAAAATGATTAAGCATGTTAAATCCATGATATGGTTCTTTTAAGTTTAATGTCTATTAAATTTAATTTGATTAAAGGATTTATAATTAATAGCTTCATCTTAAATAAATACAGTCAATTATCAATTTTAGCAACTGGAAACTTAATTTGATATAATAGAAGGCTTTATTTTAATAGCTGGAGCATATTTAAATGTTATATATTGCTTAATAATTATAAATAAATAGGTAAAGAGTCTTAATAACTAGCCTCTATTTAAGCATTATTTACAACTTTATGAGTTTAGATTTTAATTATTAGATAGTAAACTTAACTTTATGACTTCATGTCTATTATTAACCTAAAATTTCTCTTTTAATATATTAAAATATAACAAGCTAAATTAATATTCCACTCATTCAGCTTGAGTATCTTATACTTAGATAATACAAATGTGAAGATTAAAATACTAATATGAGCTTATATTTTCAACTAAACTTAGACTAAAAACTTAATTTCTAACTACTATATAGATAATATAGGCAAAGTATTGCTAAGAAATTATCAAAATTGCTAATATTAATAAGTTATATACATCAGCTAATTTCATAGTTCTTCATTAATCAGACTACAAGAAGAGATAATCTGATTTAAGTTATTCAACATTTGTAATTTTTCTGTTGATATATCTGGAAGTTGATGATTCGAATATTAAAAATCAAAAATATGTCTAAGTTAAAAGCTGACTTTAGTCATTATGCTTGCAGAGTATTCATTTTGACTTCAATGTATTAACATAATTTAAAATATCTTATATATGCATAAAATCTTAAATAATCAAATACTTTAATCAAAGATATTAGAATTTTCTACTAAAACCTACCTTAATATTTCATAGAGATGTAAAATAATAATTAATATAACTATAAGCAGATAATTAGTGGCTATGTACTTTAGTAGATAATTAGAATACCTTACTCCTAAATATAATTCCCTTTTTACATTTGATTTTGATATTAAAATTATATTAAACTTAATTAAATAGCTAAATTACTATAAGTCAAGCATTATTAAGCTTGATGATTGATAATTCTTTTTATTGATGTATGTATAATGTGGCTAGAACAATAAATAATTAGGTATAATAGATTTACTTGTTTTTGTTCCCTTATTTTGAAAATTTTAGCCCTTTTGATGCTATTGTTATGCTTTTTTAGCTGCTTAATTATGATTTCACTTATTATCATTCAAAAAGATTTTAAATCTAAGTCTTACTGATTTATTTTATTATTCTTCATTATTTTCTAGCTGATATTGAGGATTTAGTCTTTGGATTATTATTCGTTGTATTATTTTTCCTTCTGCTCACTTGGTAAAGCTTATATTAGATCATCTAATAAAATACTACTCATTAGCTCATTGGTATTAGTTTGCAAATTTATCTTAGAAACTGATTATCAGTTACTAACATATAGTTGTATTCTCAAGCAAAGATATTTATATAATATCTTCAACTTTCGAAAAATTACCTTCTTTACACTATTTAGTTTCAGAATAAAATTTCCAAACTGCTTTATTTAATCTACTCTATATTTATCAGCTTCTTTGAGTTCTATGTTCTTATCTTAATGATTCAATTTCTAAAATTAATAACTTCAGGGTAAATAAATAACTCTACTTTTCTTTCATTACATTACACTATTTTATTTCTATATGATTACGCCTTTAGTTGACTCATACTACTTCAATCATATTCTCAGTCTTATTTTATTTCTTAATCCTATTTATGCTTCTAGTATCTTAATTTCCTTAACTATTCTGATATCAATATCTCTCCGTTTTGGTTCAAGCTTTATACTAAAATTTATGCTAATTTAGTTGCTTGATGTGAAGCTTTTACTAAGATATAAAATAAAATCTGAAAGCTCTTAATCAAGTAAAGTACATCTAAATCTAATTAAACTGCAGCTTTATTATGTGTCAAATCTCTTTGAAATATTAAAGTGCTAGGCTAATAGTATAATTTTATAAGAGGCAAGCAAACAGTTATATAGGATATTTTATCTGAAATTCTGAATTAATTTAGATATTAAAATTTGTAGATACAAGGGAAAACAGATCATTTTATTTTCTAGTGAAGAAAGGGAGAGAAATGAATGATGTTTTGAAGGGAAAGGTTAGGAGAATGTTTGAGATGAGAAATAATTTTAGATATGACGGCGAGTATTGTGATCTATTCAGTCTATTTTAGAAATTGAAAATAGTTTTAAGAATCTAAGCTCGACTTAAAGCCTTTTCTGAAGAGCAAACTGAAGTTCAGTTAGAAAAGGGCTAAAATATTAAATTTCCAGCTTGATCACATTAAATTTTAATAAAAAAGAAAATAATTTTTTACCAGAAAAAATCAGAAACTGATATGGTTTAGATGTAAGTTTACAGAAGAGAAAAAAAAGAGGAGGATAAAACGAACTTTAGATAGAACAAGAATAAATTTTGATAAATTTAAGATCCTAGCAGCTAATCTTTTTTACAGCTCATTAGTAATTTATTAAAAAAGATAAGCTATAAAATGAAAACACTCAAAGTAAATTACTTTAGAATCTAATTTTTGCGGTACAGAAAGAAACTGAAAGTAAATAGTGAGGCTAAAAAGATGGAAAAGAAAGAAAGAAACTGAAAGCTTCTAATTAATTTTATCCAATTTAGCCGGAAAAATTTATAATCATAATAATATATTTAACTGGCATTCTATTATTACATCATTACTATTAAAATGCTACATAAAAACTTTCATTTTTAGAAATAATTTCTTATATTTTAAGATTTTTAAGACATTTAAGTACTTTTAATAAAGCATAAGAAGGAAAAAAAACTTAAATATTGATATAAAGGTTAATGCTTTATAGATATGAGATTACTAAGCTTAAAGAAACCATATGATGAAGGAATAAAATAAAAAAGTCTTTAAAGATGAAAGTTCTTATGTAAACCCTCAATTCTATTTCTTATAACTTGTTTAAAAATAATTTTCTCTTTAAATGCAGATATTTAAAAAACTAATTGATAATAGATTTTCTTAAAGGGTTATTTTCTTAACGCATTTATAAATAATCAGTTATTAAAAACACTAATAGCCAGAAAAGGTTTAAATAAGTAATTTCAAAACTAACCAAAATTTAGAAAATTTATTGTTTTATCAATTTAACGTAAATTGATATATTAAGTTATATCTTCGGATCTCAAGTTATCATAACACTTAAATAATTAAAGATAGTAAACTATATGCAACGATTCTTGACTCGATTAATAATCCTTAAAATTACATTTCCATTCCTATTTCTTTTATTTCTATCTTAACGAAAATATTCTTGGAAAATACAAGCTTAACTTTTTATTTTAATAATGTTTAATAAAAGCTAATGATAATCATGCATACCTAGTAATTTTCATTAATAAGTTAGGAAGACTTTGAGAAATATAGAATATATATAATTAAGTTTTGTTACTTCATCCTTTCACTATTAAATAAAAGTAAGAAGATATTAAAACCATTATGCAGAGAAAAAAACACTCTATCTATTCAGTTGACCATTTGTCTTTTACTTTGAAATTAGCTTGACTGTAGCTTGCTTAATCTCTGTAACTTTATCATGAAGAGTTTATTTCATAAGAACTAAAATTGGAAGTTTAATTGATCCAAGATTCTGAGGAACTTTTAGCACTAACAGTGTCAGAACTTGAAAACAAATCCTTTTTTGTATAAGATTATGAAAATGGTGTGCTTGATTATTCATTTCATGCTAATTCAATGGAAGATAGATTATCCAATGAGTCTACCATTTTTTTGTTCTCATTTGATACCAAAAGATTTTAACCTTTTTATTTTGAATTTCGCAAGCTTTTAATTTATTTCTAGAGAGTTTAAAAATTCTTAATTACAAAGTCAGAATATTATTTTTACTCTAAGACTTCTCCCTAAGAATCCAAATAACTTCTTTCTTAATACTTCCTCTATTGTATAGCATCTAATTATCCATTTTATTAAATTCCCTTTAAGATCTCCTTTTAATTTACTTTTTTATCTTAAAGTCTTACTTAATACTTATAATTTGGAGTAAGTAAAGAATTATTTTACTAATAACATGGAATGAGTTACTTCTCACTAGATGATTGATTTTTCATACCTTTAATAAGTTTTTATTATCTCAATATTTTCAGATCTCCTACTTAAGGCTACTCATTGTCTCTTTAGTTTATAACAAAGTCCATTTATAGTGTTTGATATCACTTATCTAGAATACGTTTTACTTTCAAGTGATTCAGATTATGAACTCTATTCCTCACATGTTACTAATTAATTACCTAGCTTGCAAACTTTCTTTCCTCCTCCAGTTCCATTAAGCTCTAGTTAATTTCTTAACCTTAGTCTTCACATTCTTCAATTAGCGATTTCCTTGACTTTACTTGACTAAGCATTGATATAGATTTCTATTACGGCTTCACAGCTATTTTAGGATATACCCTTTCTTCCTGCATTTTATGCTGTATTTAAATAGGTTTTTATAAACCTTTTTCTTTAATTAACTATTTATATAAAAACGTTAATTCCTAATATCAATTTAACACTACAAATTTAAATATAACTTTTAAACTTAGGCTAAATATGGTTTATAATGTAAGAACTACTTGATATCTTAAAAGGATTATACATCAAAAAATGGAAAAATCTGCTTAACTTTAACTATTCTAGTACTGTAATATGGTTATTTGCATTCGATGAATTAGATTTATATGCCAAACATATATGCTGTTAGTTATATTCTAGAAGCTTTATTTAAATTAATGCATATTCAGCTTTTTTAGGGCTAATATATACACTCTTTTAACTTTAATTCATTTTTATTATGCAAATTACAAGCAAATTTATGTTTCTAGATGCTACTCTATTATTATACCAGAGTATGTAAAATATGAAATTAAGTTCTTACTTTTCTGCTTTTTATTTACTCTAATCATTAATAAACCCCTTATTAGATCTTACCAAGTTAGTGCATTTTTTACCTGGCATTTTAGTACTTATTATGCTAGCTTAATTTGACTCTGGTTACAACTAATTATCTGCTAAACAGCCTTTTGATATTCAAATAAGTTAGGTATAATTAATTACCCAATAATGGTGTAATTATGGATAGTCAAGCCAGGTATTTATATGTTAGATAGTTAAATATAAAGATCTGAGGGATTATATGTAAGTAAGAAAAGGTAGAAGGCTAATTATTAGGATATGGCTTTTATGATCAGAGCAGTTCTAGTGTTTTACCTAAATGTAAATTATCTAATAAATTAGCTTCTATATTTAATTAGATAGCATTAATTATATTAAGAGGAAAAATAAGTCCTAGGAACGGAGACAGAAATATCAACTTTAAGTAGCAAATCATACTTTTATTTATTGGTAGTAAAGACAATGAAGATAAAATGAAGAGTTAGAAATAGACTGATAGATGATAAGTGCTCAACAATACTCTTAAATATAGAGTTAAAAAGATAACAGGAGCAAAATATCTCTTTACTGCTATATGAGATAAGTAAGGGTAAAAATTTTAGATTAAAGGCTAGCAATAAAATATCCTAATGAGGTAAGTAATTTAATTAAGAGGTTAAGAACAAGAAATTAGAGATTTTCAGAAATCTGCTACTTAGAAACTAAACTAGCTGCTTACTCTGTTTTGAAGTGATATGGTATAATAAAAACTAATTTAATTAAATATAATAGAGCATTAAAAGTTAGTTAGGTATAAATAGCAAAGTCTAATTTTTCATATGCAATGAATTACAAATGATAAATGGTTTAATACCTCTTAAATAGAGATATTTTGAGTAATTAAAGCGAAAATCTAAGAGATTTTTAATATCAAGCGTTACAAATTCTCTGTTTAAAAATAAATAAAAAAATGAAATTGAAATAAAATCATATTTATTTAGTAATTTTAATTTGCTATTATATATATGAAAATTACATCTATATAGTCTAATAAAATAGAATCAAAGACAAATGTTTATTTATAATTTAAATTAGATTAGATTAAAGAGCCATCAATTTCTTAGTGACTCAATTGAAAAATTATTAGAAGATAAATTTTTCAAAGATGATAGAGTCTTATTATATATACATTTAAAGGGATATAAAACATACTTAAAAATAAAAATTTATTCAATTATTTAATGCAGATTTTATTATATAATTAAGGCATTATAGATATGTATCCTCAAAACTAATCTAACTTCCTTGAATAGCAAAATGATTATAATATAAAAAATGCTAACTTTGCATATTTTCTCTTGAAAGTAGCATCAATATACTTTATATCTCATTTTATTTAAATAATGAGAAATAGTTAATATTTTAGCTTATAACTAGAAGATCTAATTTTTCTTTTGAAAATGTTTGGTATTATTTATAATATAATATCTATTAACTGATATCTATGCTTTTAAATATGTGTTTATTAGAAATTCTTCATTGATTTAATAAAAACTAGGTAATTTAACTGGCTATTGAAAGTCTAAAATCATCTTAATTAGTCTACACCTTTTAAACTTGCCAAGAATCCATTTCATAGATCTCCTCATATTTCTTGCTTTTCATACACATAAAAAATCTAATTCGTTTAACTTTTTTTTAGTTATCTCTCATTTGCTTTCATAACCTTATCGAAGAAATTACTAATGAAATGTCGTGATATTAAATGTGTAGCATGCTTCATAAATATCTACTTGCTTAAATTAATTTCTAGAGGGTAAAATGTTATTTAAATAAAAGCTAATTAAGCTCAAATTATTTTTACTTGAGCTTGCATATAACAAATTTTTTTTGTGGTTGCTATTTTATTAATTTATGCCTTGTTTAGCTTTATTTTTCTATTTAAATATACTTTGAAGAGATTTAAGCTAAAATTAATAGGGGAATTAAAATTGCTTGGATAATTATAAGGACTGAATTAATAGCTGGCCTAATGGAGATTAGAGGGCAAATAAGTTTCAATTGAATTTATTTTCAAGAGTATTGATTGAACTTAACTGAAAAATCTTGCTTTATAATCAACTGTTTTCGGTCTTATCTTGATGGATTAGATGCCAACTGCAATGTAGGACTTTACATGAACTTTTTGAATTGATAAAATATCTTTATTGCTACCATTTAACTTATAACTATATTCTTTGAAAATATAAATGCAAATCTTCCTTTTTCCAAAAAGAAGTGCTTTAAGGAAACTTATAGCTAATTTTTTCAACCTTTATGATAAAAATTACTTAAATAAAGAAACTGTGAGAGTCTAATTAGCATCCTAAATTTTGTCTTTTGCATACATTAAATGAATCTGAATCATAAATTAGATTCATCTGCATTTATAGTCTTTTTCATATGATTACTCCTTTAATTATAACATTCTGATACTCAACTTACCAGGATTTTTGCCATATAATCTTAAGTATATTGCATTATTTCATATTGAACTTAAAGACAATTATTTTTTCTTTTTTCCAACTTAAATTAGAATCTCTAATAGCACTATCTAGGAACTATTAATACGAAATAGCTGAATACAGACATACCTGCATTATGTAAATAGATTACTTACAATAATTTTACACTTTCAGTCAAATAAATTTATGTGATTCATATTTATTTTAGAATTAGTTAGATTCTCCTTGATTATTATAAAACTCTATAAGGTTAATAAATTTGGGATTTTTCTTACTTAAATCTTCACTCAGAATCGCGTTGAATGTATGATTAAGTTTTCTAAAGTTTTTCTTCCTTGACTTAACTAAAAGATTTTCCTTAGTAGATCTTACATACTAATAACTTAACTAGATTACTGATTCTAAAAATAATAGCTAAAGCTCACTTTCGCTTTTTATTATTATATATCTATTCAAAACTAAAAAATAACTCTTCTACCAAAATATTTTAAATTTAGTTTTTATAATTAAAATACTACAACTTGATGTTCTTATGAACTTATCCTTTTATATAAAACAAAGCTTAGTAGCTATATTTATTACCCTTTTTATAATGAAATTTAACAAATGGTAACTTAAACCTTTTTATATCCTTTATAGTAAGTCATTCTTAACCAAATATACAAATTAGATTATAGATATTTATAAAACCAGTAGCTTAGCCTTTTGTTGCTTACTTTATACTAATTTAATTAGAAGAATCTAGATAATACGCATATACACCCTTTACTATATTTAAACTAGATTTATCCTTTACTTTGTAAATTAACTTTTGAATCTTAAATTAATTTAGTTTTACATATAAAGTTAAAAAGAAATATCAAAGGACTATTTTATAATGTATTATCCCTTTTTCAGATTAACTAGGCGGTCTCAAATTAGTACCTTTTACTATACATATCAAGCTTTTATTTCTTATTTTTAATATTTTATTTTTTATATTTATTCTAGTTCCTTATTACAGCCACATTTTATGATTGCTTAAGGTTATTAAAGTTTTAAATTATTTTATTTAATACCAATTGAAGTAAAATTTGTTTCTTTAGCTGAAATATTTTAGAAGCTATTTTTAAAGTTAATTTTAGACTTTATATAACTTAAATTTGCTTACCTTCAGATTCTTTATTTTAACCTTATTAATTCTATTTAAATTAATCTAATAAGCCTTTTCCCTAGTCCTTATATATTTCCATATGCACCTTTTATTACTCACGATTTTTTGCTATAAGAGATCATGCTCTTAATAATTTGGTTTCTATTTCTTTATCTTTATTTTTCAGTTAGGAGCTAAGGTCTATATTCCTAGCCAAAGTAGTTCCTCTTCTTAGCTAAAATTTCATCCTTCAGGGTTCAAAAGATTCAGTATCATAATCAGGATTTTTAAACTAAGCTTCTTGAATTCCTAGACTCTAGAGCCATTAAAAGGTCTAGCCTTAAAGGTAAAAAAATTTATATTTAGAATATCTGAGATTTGACTCTAAGTAGCTTGCGTCTTTAAGAACAACATCATCACCATTTTAAGATTTTATTTATCAGGAGTAGATTAAATAACTCTGGCTTACTATTAAAAGCAACTATAATAAACCTGATAAATAGCAGAGTATTAGGACTAGTAATTCCTATATTGAAGGTATAGAAAAAGCAGATAAATTATCTGCTTGCATAGGGAAAAGAAAATAATGATATATAGCTAATAATTAAATAGGATTATTTAGACAATGGTATTTAATTAAGTATCTAGTAATAAAGCTACTATTATTAGATATAATTAAATAAGTATATTAGTAAGAAATATATTGTCTACTAGCTAACTAATAGACTATTTCAGAAAAATCTATTATAAGAAGCTTAAAAGAAAATAGAAAGAAACGGCAAGGAAAACTTCAAGATGATACTATGGTTCCAAAAGTATAGCTATTGACTAGGGTA
Organism: Loxodes magnus; assembly: GCA_946699065.1. Lineage (NCBI taxonomy): Eukaryota > Ciliophora > Karyorelictea > Loxodida > Loxodidae > Loxodes > Loxodes magnus. The sequence goes on along the minus strand of CAMPDV010002572.1, from coordinate 2,515 downwards.
AATTAATAGTAACTAGCATAAATAATAATTAATCTTTTAATAATTAGCTAATACTTATGGATAAGTTAAGCTTACATTTTATTATAACTTGATAATGCTTATCTTATAATATTTAAATTATTAATTAAATGGATAAGTAATTCATACTTTTTGATTTATCACCAATAAAGAAATTTATAATCTTTTCTAAGTTTCTGGAAAAATAGTAAAGGGTTTATTTTTAAAGGCTCGGTTTGATAGTAGTATTTTTCATAACTCGTCAAGTCATCTCACATTTCATATAGGGTCTTGCTACCTGCATTACTGGGTTGATATGTCGAAGCATTATGTTTGAAGAATCTTCTTCATTAAAGTAAAATTAAAATAGAAATTAGCCTTCACATGTAGTTAAAGAGATTTTCTAAATAATTCTGCTAGAGAGTCAGTTATTCATAGTCATATTAACCATCAAATAAATTTAAATCAAATACCTTTATTTACAAAACCTAATCTAACCTTATATGTCTGTATTAAATCATAATCTAAACCTTATTAACAAGAAAATGCAGGTACTAGAACTAATATTTCATCTAAAAATTTAAAGAATAAGAAAATCTATTTTTTTACTAAGCTTCGTAAAATGCTCTCAAAGTAGTAAATAGAGATCTAATTAATATATTATATGGTGAATATTCGATATAATTGAGACAAATTATAAGCAAACTGAGAGAAAAAATAGCTTTAAAGAATAAAAGCCATATGAAATGCATTTAATGCTTATAAGATATAAAAGAGGAGTTAAATATCATAAGATGAAATTAGTTAAGCTTGTATTTCTATTTAGGAAATTAACAAAAAGAAATATAAGAATGATTTTAGACTACACTTTTGTAATGAGTAGAATATAGCTCATTTTAAAATTCGTTGATTTTCATATTTGACAAGATAATTTGTCAAAATTTGATTTGCAATAATAGCAAGACAAAAGTTTCTTGCTATTAAGCAAATCGTCATATTTTTCATAAGCACTATAAGTTATCATTATCAATAATAAAATTACTCTTAAATTCACAGTGAAGATTCTGTCATCATTTACTAGAGTATTCTGTTTCAATACTCTTATAAATTAATTTCTAAAACGTTGATATCACTTAATTATATAACTGACATAAAACCAATACAGAATAAATAAAATTTTAATGAAATCTCTTAATAGAACAGTTTTATCCTTAAGCATCATCAGGATCTCTTTCTTACTAATATGTCTCTCTAATATTATTCATATAATGTTCCGTTGGTGTAGTTAAATGTTCCTTCCCTTGCTCGAAATTTTGACCCTATATTTTATAACCCTCATCAGTTACAAGTATCAACTTTTTTATTTCCTAAAGCTTTGGGTTGTTAATTTAACTAGTTATGATATCTCTTTATCTCTCTTAGTTATTCTATTAATACTCATTGCGTGACAAGAAATCATATTTTACATCTGTTGTTTATTATCCTAGCGAATGGATCGACCCAAAATACTACTTACCTTAAATATTCCTTTTACAGTCTTCTCAAAATGCTTGTAATATTCTCTTAGCCATTTATTGACAACATGATATCACTCTCTATGATGATAGTTACTAGCATACTTTGATTCAATATGAATATTTAATAATTAAGTTACCTTTAATTTACACTCCATATTGAGCATTTAGTTAGTCAAGGGTTTTTTATTATTTATGTATTTAATTAAACCTTCAGTGAGATTTAAATTGCTGTAAGCATTTTTTCTTTATAACAAAATGTGGAAGCAGGATTCAGGTGAAGGACTAAAATGCATAAATGTAGAAAAAGATTAGAAAAGTTTGGAATTAGAGGGTAAGAAAAATAAACTTTTATTGGATAACTAAGACTAGATGTGCTGGTTACGGACGAGTTAGGAGAAGAAGGAATCCTTGCAAAAGCTTAAGAGTAAGGTGGAATAGAAAAACTTTGAGAGTATTGAAACTTAGAATTTATGGCATTTAAAGATGCGGTAAATTAGTGATGATTGGTAAGATGCTGACAATAAGGCCCAAAATGAAAGGGTTAAAATTTCAGATCAACTTTTTAAAGGTAATTTAAAGAATATAAATCAAAGCATGAACAAGCAAAGCTAAATTATGAGATCTATCTCAAATAATTTTGATTTAGCCCCTAGAAAAAGAAGTAATTTAGGCTAGTCTAGTCTGAATAACTCACAAGGTGTTAATTAGAAAAAGGAATCTAATAAAGTTTAAGTATTCTTATAATAAAAATAGAGCGAATTAGAAACAAAAATTGGCAATACAAGCTTGATAACAAAGGAATAATAAGAAGCATAAGATTGATAAAAATTTATGACTTCATAATGGACTACTCCTTACACTTAAACAAAAAAGCCTAAAGAAAAAATAAAATTAAACGGTTTGAGAAACATACCTAAGATATAAGTCTTGGTAAAAGGTAGCTAAGTACCCCTAGAATAAGTGAATGAAAGAATTAGAAAAGCAAATAGCACTTAACCTTT